>LUCM01002360.1:0-19038 GCA_008360955.1 Fasciolopsis buskii | reverse complement strand
CATAAAACTTAGTAGACTACACTGGCTGGGTCACATGTTGCGTATGGCGAACACTCATCTATCATAACGTGCACCATTTGGCGTTCCTCCCACGGAGTCGAAAACCCACGTCGAGGTCAGCGGATGACGTGGCAACGTGGAATGAGAAAATACACAGCGAACTCTGGTATAGCAGGTTACTCATATCTTCGTGATTGGGATCCGAAAGACCCATCAACTAGGTGGCTGAAGACATTGTAGGATATAGCAGTGAACCATAAACAGTGGCGACCGCGTTGTCATTTTCTATCGAGTCAGAACGATTGGAAAAGTACGTTTGTACAGTTAGACTGTTTCGTGTGTTGGCTACAGCAGCATTTTCATCTTCTCCCACCTGTGTAGGTCCACTCCATGTTCCCCTTGGATATTCATTCTTATTATAGAAACATGTAGCTCTGGGGAAAAGACAGCGGTCAGTGATGTTGGCCTTGCTGTTCACAGGAACTGTAAGGCAGTTGGATCAGAAGCATTTGTGTATTACCGATAAATACACGAGTTCTTGGTAGCCCAATGGCAGTGGCTGAGTGGATTGGAATGAAGACACTAGGATGCTCCGGTATGAATTTTGTAAGGGTATCCAGGGCTACAAATTTCCTACCTCATCCGATAGTCTCACATAGAGCTCCTAAGTGACCACGTGTCACGAAAAGCTTGTTTTTGGAATCCGTACTGATCGGTTACTCGTGGCGGGGCTTTTCTCATTAAATATTAGAGTGAAGTCAAATTCCCGGTGATCTCGAATGAGTTGACTGACACTCAGACCAAAGGCCATTACAAGAAGCACCCAACAGTGACCAACGGCATCTGCGGCGGAAACATGTGCCGGATGTCCTGAGGGTTTATGAACTGAGTCGCCATTCAGCGACCTCCAGGAAGTTTCGTAACGCACAAATTTGTCTACTGGTTCATGGACTAGACCCACGAGGAACAGAACTAGAGCACGGATAAAACACGGAGCCCAGTGGTCAATGAAACAAGCATGCGGAGAATCCTTTTTTACTCCTTTTGACGTCGCTTCCTTTTCTGTCATGGTTCTTAGAGTTCCAACGGCAGTAAACCTGCGAGCACATTTCTGCTAGATAATAATATATATTATTGTTTCCGAAGTACAAAATATAACCAATGACCACCAAGAACGTTACCAAAGAGTATGAGTACCGTGGACGTCAGAAACATTAACCGTAGTGGCAGTGAACAAAGATAAAAAGTATGGTTTACTATAGTGCTGCCGCATCACTGCACAAAAATGGTTATATCCATCATTTAGCTTCTTTCATTCTATGTTCATTGCAGAACGTGCAGTGATACCATGGAACTCACCTGGGCCTTGCGACGTCTAGCGCGCGCTCGAGCAGACTGCTCTTTGCTCAATTTTATCCCACGAAGACGCGCACGAGCCACTGATTCCTGGTCTTCGTCGTTCGGCATATCACTTGTGATTGATGCGACAGCCATGTACGCGAGGCGATCACGTTGTCGGAACTCGCGGGCAATCACACGCGAAGCGGCCCGCAAGTATGACACATAAGCTAAACACCGCGGTTGGTCTGCTTCGCGATCGTCGTTAGCCACAGCCGCAGTCTTCGTCGAGTGGTCAGTGAACAGATCAATTAAATCATCAGTGCCCGGACGAGGTAATCGTAAGAGAAGTCCCGTGGTGATCTTTAGGACCAATGTACGCTAGGGAAATGGAAGTGAAAAACGGTTGGAAAGATTTGGACGCCACAGGAAGGTTGGCACAAAACGTTAGTAAAATAAAACGTACTTGAAAATAACAACCTGAACGGTTGTTCAGTTCGTCTAAAGCAATTCTGTTGAGTTGTCGAAAAAGACGTAATACCGGGCGACGACCAGCGGACAGATGGAGGAGCAGTCCCAAATGCACCAAATTAGCCACCAACTATCATAAGAGTAAAATAAAAAAGAATGGTATTATTTATTATAATTAATCATGTGCTGTTGACAAGGATCACTCACCGCATCCGACCACTCCTCATTCAAGAGTTGTTTTGCGTCATGTTCCAACTGGAAAACTGAGTCGCGCACAAGGCGTTCAAGCTGAGAAACACAAAATAAAAAGCCGATGAGCGAATACGAAAAAAAACACGAAACAGTGATCGGGGCAATCGCAGACTAGCTTTTACAATAATCCAGTCAAATAAGAAAAGTTAAGCTTATCAGAATAACATTTACAGCTTGTTTAATCAAACCCGCATGATATGGAAAATGAAAACCAAGTCTCGGGCTGATAGCGTATTTAAAGGCAATGGAAAAGCCTTTACAATCAACTGATTATCTCACAAAAGACTGTCTTCGGGGAGGAAGCCACTAAAACGGTCTCATTCGAAAAGCCAGAGAACAGACATGGGGGAATGAATAAAGCAAGATTGCCTTAGACATCCTGTTTGACATCGGTGGTCAGAATGGAGAACGTACATCCTTGATTCAAAAGAAAAACATACCAAAGCTATGCGGGTTTTACGCTTTTTTCGTAACTGATTGAAGAACGCTGATCGAGTCAATCCAGCCCCCGGTATCGCCTCAGTGTCTTCTACAGGTGCAGAACTGAGAAACTTCTTATTTGCTTCTGATTCAACACGTAGCAACGATGCCAGGCACCGAGTTGCCCACTCGCGCACTCCACGGTGCCCGGCACAGCACAGGCTAAGCCGATCACACTGATCACGCTTGGAATATGGTGTGTCCAACAGTTGCGTGTAAAAGAGCCGACGTTTGGAGATAGCACTGCCGGCACTATCAACAATAGTGGGGCCTGCTTGATGCCCAGTGATGACACTCCAAGCTGGGATCACGGTGTCAGACACCGTGTAGATATCTTCTGGGGAGGGTTGGCTGGCTTCATCCACACAATCTAGTAGTCGTTTCAACAGCCGCAATGAATACTCCAACGTGTTCGAAACCAGCAGGTAATGATTTTCTTGCGCCTGTAACAAAGAAACAGATAACCCACTTGCTAAGTGAAAGTATCGTGATATAAACGATGGAAAACTCACTGACGTTGTAGAAACTCAGAAAAGCGATGAGCGTGCCGGAGTCGAACCAGCGATAGTACTGTTTTCTTTCAGGTTATACTAATGAGATACTACGAATGTGGTATTCAATGGAAAATTGATACAGGACACCGATTTAATTCTGGATGATGGTGTCGACTTGATAGGTGAATTATTTGTTCGGAACAAGATCTGGTCATTCGTGAAACCTCAAAACCTTGTAATAAATCTCCACTGGTATTCAACTACCAAGCAGGCACGACTCAATACAATTTGCCGGTCACTACTGATAGACGACGATTTGCCTTCGCCGGATCGTCACCACACCTGACCTAATGTGACCTTGTGTGATTCTATGCCATTCCAAGTTCCAGAGTCGATTGCCACTGTTCTCTTCTCTGAGATGGATAGTAGACCCTCAGAGCCATGGTGTATGGCTTTTTACAATACCCATGCCGCTTTAAAAATTCGAGTCTATAAAGCGGTACGTTTTATCCTGAAAAGTAGACCGAAGATACAAGAGTGGTTTGGACACTGAAAATGAAAACCCATCCGAGACAAGTACGGAACTTACTGATCGCGAGGTTGTTTGGTCTGTACCGGTCTCTGGTTTCGGTACAAAAGATTCACACTGGTCACGTACTTCTTCTTCCACTTCTTCGAAATGCATTCTATTACGCCAAGTTTCCGTATCATCAATATCCGAATCTTCATCATCGCAAACTAGGCTGGTATCCGACTCGGAGAAACCACGTTTGTCCAACGACCCACCATTGTTATCATCAACTTGTTCGACGTCCGAATCTTCTTCACCCAACCCGTCACTGTTTTGACAACCGCTTTTAAGTTCAGCTACCCAGGACGCATCCTCCAAAGCAGCCTTTGCGCGAGCGACTTCTTCGATCGGGATGTGTTTTTCACTAGAGAATAGTGGACTGAGACCGCTCAGTTTACAAATTGACATGTTGGTTATCACGACCTGATACAATTGCTGTGCGGCGGTTGGTAGTACCTCTATTCCTAACAGCTTCACAAGTGCTGGTCTATGTTTAGCCAAACTAAGGCATGATTGACAATCTAACACGGCAGCAACCAGCTGCAATCCTAGCAGTCTTGCAGAGGTTCGAGTGGCCGCAGGTGCAGTGACAAAAGCGAGCAGATACTGTCGGAAATGGGCTTCAGCAAGCACGGGTGAAAGTCGAGAGAAGAGCAAACGAATTAAAGCCAACATACCTACGCGTAATGCACGAACTGGTTCCCGTTCAATAGCCGCACCAACGCTCACTAAGATTGTTTCCTCGAGATTATTGCTAGACAGCCGTGAAATTGGAAGATCCGCAATGAGACCAGTGAGTAGACTAAGTGCTGACGAACGACCAGACGCTTTTGTGTACTCCAGTTGGCGAAGACAGAAAGCGACGAAACTTTGGATAAATTTCGCCTTGTGTGGATAGTTGAGTAGAAACAGAACCAGACAGCATCTAGATTCCGCGCGAACATGTTCCGATAATGAGGTGATAGCCAATTCTTGAAGGCGATGGATCAAATCCACTAATCTCGCACCACCGCCAGCCCCACTGGTGGGCAACTGATCGGTATCGGACGCTTTCGCAACAACCAAACCGCCAGTTTGTAACTCAAGATCGCCTTTGAAAGACAAATAACTCTTGTCCTCGCCTTGCAAGCTTGGGTCACGTAATCGACGCTGTAGAATAGCCTGGAGCAGTGATAATGATGGAGCTGCAGCCGCATCTCGTGTCAGTTCAATATCAATAGCGTTTAAAAGCGTCAAAAGTTGATTTGATGACAGGGGATATGTGGACTGGTGACGTATAAGCGCAGAAAGAGCACGATACAAATTGGATGCGAACTGCTGAGCATATGGATCACCCGCTGCAGTTTTAGTGGACAACAGACCCGGATGAGTTGATAATAGGTTGAACAAACGATCTCCAGCTGTTTGCAGATGAGCAGAAAAATCTGGGATTAACTTCGACGACACTTTTGACATGGTCACAGTAAATAACATATTCAGACACCGTAGAGCCGCGCCTAAAACACGCACATATTTCGAACGCATACACTCCAGAACAAGTGGTATTACGTCAGCCAAAGCGCCCGCCTGTTCCGAATTATCCGGTCCCAAACAGCGATATCGTAACAAACCGACCAAAACATCCAAACCGCAACGGACCAGCAAGTGTGCTTGAGTGACTTCAGATTGTGCGACGGTTTCTGAAGCTCGATCCCTTTTAGGTTCGGATTCCAGCTCCAAATAGTTCCATCGAGGTTCCAGAAGATTGGATTGCGGCTGTTTCCAACCGTGACTAGAACGTTGCGTGTTGGATTTTCTCGGCTCTGGAATATTGGTCAATTCCACGCCATCCAGTGAAAGCACTTGTTTTAGATTGTGCCGAATCAATTGAGAACTCAATGAAATCAAATTGAGTGGTGATAATTTTCCACAACGTTTTAAACTGAAAAGTCCACTACGTGTTGGCAACCGGGTCAGGGTGGCTTCCAAACGCGCCAAAGCCCGGGATCGATAACGAAGACCGCATCCAACGGTGTTGGAGCCAGAGTCATTAGCTTCGTCGGCTTTCCACTTCGGCGCTGAACCACTAGCTGCAGAAATTACCGCATTCTCAATATTTTCAAACAATCGGCTGATCCCTTTATCTGACAGCAGACGACACAAACGACTGAGACCTTCAGGTGCTTTGAGCCCATTCGCTTCCGGTAAGTCGGTCGTGTTTGAACCTCCAAGACCTTCAGTGGATGTTTGGAAATCGGTTACATCTTGTCCACGAACTGTGTTGATGGATGAAAGTGAGTGACCTGCAGCTCGTCGAGAGTCCATCTCTTCGGCCAGAGGTCCTACTAACTCATCAAGGTAATGCGCACTAACAACGGAACCTATTTGGTCTAAGTGATCACCTCGACCAGGGTTGTTCCCATTGGACACATATGATTCAATTTCACCAAGGATTTTGTGCAGTGTGAATAGACGCACTTGTTGACAGGCGTATCCACGATTAAGTTGTTGACTGATAATATTCACTACGATCTCTAATGGCTTCCCAGGTCCTAAAACACGGACGACGCGAAGAAGAGATTTAACCGCATCCTCACGAACTTTTGGTGCGGACGTTGGAGATGGTCTCAAAACAGTGACCACTTGCAGAATCAGACCAGGCAATCGCGACGTTAGGAATCCTGGAGGTAGACGCTTCAGAAGGGAGACCAGTGAAACTACCAATGAAATGCTAAACCTTTTGGGCAGTTGGTTAGGCGCATCTCTCTCTGACTTTTGCCATTTAGTGATGAAGGGTTGGAGGCGTTTGACGATTTGTAGCATATAGGACAAAACGACCTTCGGGCTATCAGTGGATGAAGAACTTTGCGTCACATGAGCTTTATTAACATCTACTGGAGTTTGCGCAACTGCCAAAAGTGTATCACTATCCACCTTCAAATCCTGAGGTTCGATGTTAAAATCCAATGGAAGATTTGTGGTAGTGGTGGTGATCGATGTTTGACAGGGACCAGATAAGGAATCAAGACTTTGGACCACCTCGTTAGTCCATAGTGGGGGAGTAAAGGCATCAATGAGACACGTGATCAAACGGGCTGCAAAACCAACATCCTCAGCTTTGTTCAGCTTTGACAGGGTAGAATCCATTAACTTACGGTAAGCATTCCAAGACAGTCTGCGGGCCACAGCACCTAGAGCATCCAAACAGTGGTCTACCAGCCGCTTCTGCTCTAGCAGAATATTGTCATGCCCCGCATTCAATTGCAAATGAGGATTCAAGTAGAAAAACAAAAGTGGAATGAAAAAGTCGCATAACAGTCGCTCGGGGATCGGGAAGTCAGTTTCAGATTGCTGGTTCAGAATATTTTTCACTCTGACGAGATCTTTTTTTGCCACCAAGGTTAACGGATTACGAAGAAAGAGAGCCATTCGACGAATAGCTTGGCACTGCCTGCTAACCGCTCCACTTTGTAAGTTTGAGAAGAAATCCGTCTCACAACCAGACGATTGCACCGCGACATCGCCGCAAAGCAACAAGCTCAAAGGTGCGAATAACGGTTCATAGCGAAATCGATCGACCAGGCCACGCAGCAACCGTAGTACGTGCAAACGTTTTGGGCCAGATACACGCGGGTCTCGTAAAAGACGTAAAATCTCAGGCCATAGGCAATTTTGTATAAGTGTTCTGTAGAAGGAAATTCGTCCCACGGCTAATGGCGTTTTGTCAGAGCTATGTGCGATTGCCGAGGCCAATCGTAGACAATAATCCAACGCGGCATCCCGTAATTGCAGATTTTCGTGTGCCAAAGTGTGCAAAGCACAAGATAAAGCGCCCAAATGAACGTATATGGTTTGACATGGGGGATCGGACAAATGCATCAGGTCGCACAATTCCGTAAGAAGACCAAAAGCGTATTCACGTTGAACAACATCTGGCTGATCTAGACGCGACGGATCCCATGAATTAAGCTGTGAAAAAGGCAATGAAAAAAGATACCATTTCTGAATGCTTCGAAATTGTTTGAAATTAGAATCAGAGTAAACCATCGGCGACTTGCGTTGGATTTCAACAAATCAACACAAAAAACATAAAGACCTAAACCGGGAATACACTTTCCAACCTAACTATAACTGACTAAATCACGCATTCGTAGGTCACTTATAACGGAGAGGCATTTAAGTCAGTTGGCTTACCTTCATCAAAATCATCGGGCACAATTCGTGTTTGGGAAGACAATGATTGAGTTGGTTCTCATTCACAAAAACCAAGGTCCTCCGGGGTGGGTTTGGGGAAATTTTCACCAGCAACTGAAGTGTCTCCGAAGCAATTGGAGGAAGACGAAGGGTACATGATGCCACCGATTGACAGAGTAAGCCGCGACAGACCCGTGAATCGATACGAATGAAGAGAGCCAAGATACGCCTGGAATAAAAAATGATCGGCGTACTGTGATACTAGAACGTGATGTGGGATGAAATACAAAACTGCGAAAAATTCGGCGATCGCGACTGAATAAAACAGATTAAGCGCTTACACATCATAGGGAGAAAGTCGATAGACTGACCTATCACTCGAGAGGAAACCGCTCGTACACACTTCACCGATCTCATGCTACAAAATGCTGAGAGAATAGATTATTGCACGAATACACAAAACGACGGCTAAAGCCGAAAAGAGCTTCATGCTTCTTCTGAAGGGTACATGAACTGCACAATCAATCACCGATCTCCGATGCGTAACGCGACGCTCAAATTGGCATACTGCCCTGAAGATTGGAAAATCAGGTTGAAGTCTGTGTGTAGTTTTTACTGCGGTTCAGGCAACCGGGTCGTTTCAGAAGATTGAAAAATCATGGATCTCTATAGATAGCAGATAACTTAACAACCAGAGACAAAACAGCGGCCATGTGTGAAACCTGAACCTTCTTCTTTTAATCCCGTACCTCACCGATTAAAATGGTTCTAAATATAAACGACGTTCTCTCAAATTTCCTTTATATATATATATACATGTATATATAAAACTATAAGTAACAGAACAATAAGTCATAGCGGATCAACTGCGGTGAGACAATTTTGGCCAACTTTGTTGTATTCGACTCAAACTTGCCCGTTTATTTGATATACGTCAAAAGAAATGATTTCTGTTGCTTTAATAACCCCATAATGACCGACAAGTGCTGAGAGACCGATCGAAAAGAGATGACCAACAAGCAGTCTTTTGAAAAGGAAAACGTGCTAACTACTTAGATAAACCATAATCTAGGACCACAACTTGAAGCGCCCTGATGGCTTCCGGGTCTCCAGGGGTCAAAGAGCTACACAGGAGGGCGTACCACAAACCGAGGACCCAATCTTGGAAGGTCAAGGGGCAAAGGCCTTAAGAAGTAGCCTCGTGGTCCATAGGTAGTAGTTGCCCGACTCACAGAAATCTAGTACAAACAGAATGAATTCCATCCATCAGTCATCCCGCAGGTTATTCAGGACCGTGATGCCATTGCTTAGAACAGAGAGGATAGAAATAGACAGTGCGAAATGGATTTGAATATTTGTGTCGGTCGTAGCTCAGGTTGTTGGATTTCATGAGGTTGTGAACACTGGGTTTCGCATTTAGATCGTGAACGTTTCGTCACCAGTCGAGGTGACACCATCAGTGCATGAAGATGTCACTACGACATCTGCTGAAACGTTTGTGATCAGGCCGATGTCACGAACGCTTTAGTTCGGCGTAAGCTACTCGTGCCTTCGATTTACGCGTGCCCACTTCCACTGTCGTGCTACCATCGTTCGACACACAAATTCAAAGGTAAAAGAAACGGCTCACATTCGTTAGTTCCTCTCCATCCAGTATCAGGTTCGCCACTACTGTCGTCCAGTCTTGTAACAGACCTCGAACGTCTGTCTAGTACACGTGCATGGTCCCTGGATTCGTACAGGCATACGTCATCTGTGTAATCTAGATCACATAGCTTGCCCCCATTTCCCAGTTCGCCTCCCACATCCTGGAGACCTCCTAAAACATTTTCCATTACCTCGTCCATGACGAAGTTGAACAGAAATGGAGAGACGGGGCACCAGTGTCAAACGCCACCAGACGTTTCAAATAAACTTGTTAGCTAACCATATACCCTCATGCGATCGTATGTATGCAAGTACAATGCTCGCTGGAGGTTCACGGACTTCGCTGGCATACCCCTTCGGTGGAGCGCACTGAATAGCGCTGTCCGATCCACTGAGTCGAACGTACCTTTCAAGTCCAGAACGACTACGATCGTAGGGCGGCGGTGCGTGTGGCGCGTTTCGAGTATCTGTCGAAGAGTGAATATCTGGTCAATGCAACCTCGACCTAGACGAAATCCGGCCTGTTGTTCGCGGATGTCATTCTCGCGAATCGTTGTCAAACGACGCATCATTGTCAAAGTTAACACCGGAGTTCGCTGCTTAACGGTCTCAAATATAAGTTTAAACAATCTTTGACCGTTACCTGAAGCGGCCACTACTTTTATCTCTTCGGCTACCTTAATCCACCAGTTTTCGTGGTTATTCTTAAATCTTATCTTCAATTTGCGCTGCAGCTGTCGACGCATCTTGACGAGACATTCGGTGAGGTTAATTGAATTACTCGAATGTGTTCCACGTACGTAGCAGATATCAGTCGAAAGTGAGTCGACTGTGACATCTCAACACACTTGTTGGCTAAATTGCGTAAGAGTACGCACACTGAAGGAATCGAGATTCAGAGACTGACAAGGCCCGAGAAGAAGTGAGTTAGCGGACTGAAAAACAATTTACTCCACTACTTGACAGTGAACCGTTGCGAGTATCAGGCGTGTTATCAGAGGCGACACTTTGGGTAGACAGGGGGAAGGAAAGAGATTGGGTTGGAGACAGAAGAGACAGATTGGAAAAAAGAGGGAGGTCTGAACAGTAGCATACTTATCACTACCTATCCCGTTTGACGCAATGGGTAGCGCGGTGCCTAAACACTGATGTTTTAGTAGGATTGGTAGAATATGGCGGGATTTTGAGGAACTTAGGTCAGGAGTAAGGTTTTGGTTCCCAGAATCCATTCTCCAGAACGGGTACCAAATCAGAAGTTTAAGGTGGTTCGAACATGTTTTGTCCATTCTCGCGGAACAAGTACCTTGCTGTGCGTTGTTATTCGATGCAGAAAATGGTTGGAGGATGGTTCAAAGCGGGTAAAAGAGTGGATTGGATCGTGTATATCCAGTTCGTTTTGAGGGTTGGGGTCCACAAGACCCCCGAAGTGACGGCTGAAAACAATAGGTGATATGGTTCAGTGCTGGAGGCAGTGGCACTCTTACTACTGAAACATTTCTACTAACTTACCATTTTGAAATTAGTTCTTTTTTCAGTTTGAGCAAACGGCGCTATGAGATGGCAACCAAAAGTGGAATACGTTGGTGCAAGATTGATGACTGTAGCAGCTGAAACTGAAACTGCTTGTAGAAAGTAGACCTAAACAGCAACCAATGATTAACCATTTCGATATTACAATCTGGAACGGAAAAGTCACGATAATAACCACTTGCACCTGCCAAGGCTACTTACGATCAAGCAATGATTCGAAATATAAAGCAGCCTGTAACTGAGGGAACGGAAGACTCACCGTTCCCAGGTACCATAACAAAACAGTTTATCGTAAATGTAGGATGCGTGACTCGGAAATAACCAACAACAATTGAAACAACAAAGTATATTAATTTGATGGGGCAGAACTTACTTCAAATGCTGTTCGAAGTTATCAGCGATTGTGGCCAATTGGGTCACGGCGTGAATCAAATCGGCTTGCATCTGATCGGCAGTGGCCGACCGAAGCTCGTTTACTTCAGCTGACACCGAGGAAACGGGACGCATAGTACGGTCCTTCCCGTTGTCCAAAGAACTGCGATGTGCATGTCGAGTCGCTTTGATGGTACATTTGGTTAGTAAACTGAGCAACCCCTGAAGCAACGAATCGGCCTGACTGCTGGTAATTTCCACTCTTTCCTGGTGCTCGTGAGATTGGTTTTGCAAAGCGCACTTGGCTAGGTAGCTCAGAATCCGAAATTCTTGACACAGACGAAGACTGCGTTTTGGGTTTCGAGATTCACGATAGATTTCCAACATTTTACTCTGAGACAATTTCTGCATTCTCACTTGCATGTACCGAATTAGAGAATTGTGATGAGGATGCATAATTTTGCGACCAACCAGGCTCACATCTGTAGTCAAAATTGAAGAAAGGCGAAAAAATGAGGCTGATTCCCCGAACACATAAGCGACAAAGATTCGAAATGAATATGATTCGTCGAATCAATAGTTTGTCACTAACGAACCGTTCCGAAAAAGTAGCAGAGCTATGAAACCGAGAGGTGCAAACGAGTAATCACTGAAAAAGCTAAGTACAGATCGACAGCAACGAGAACGCACGGTCACGATTAGCGCCGAAATGCTTTTGCGATGGCAGTGAGTTCATCTGAATTTCTGTGCATCGATAAATGATGAAAATGCAAAAAAAATATTGTGATCAGACTTCGCGATTGAGCCCGGATAGATATATGACATCAACCCACTGTTGTAAAAACAGTGTGAGCACGGAGGTCAGCACGAGTAAAGGCGAAGCATACCTTCATCGAAGAGAAGATTGCAGACCACTTGAATAAGACACTCAACAACGACGTCACTGGTTTTTTTTGACACAAGCAGCGACATAATTGTATCCAGACATGACCCGGGTAGAAGGTTGGACGCTAAATACGTGTTCATGGACCACGACAAAACCAAGGAGAGCAATAATTGATTTGTCGACAGCGTAGAACAGGTTAACAATCTGGATAGCATCGGCTCATAGAGACACACATCACGGACTGCTTCTAGTCGTCCTTCTGAGCTGAGGAAAGAGTCGAATGGCACCTCTGAGTTGAATATGTGCTGAAGCAGACGAACCCCGGAGGCTCGAACTTTCTTCATTTGGGTTGCCAAACGACTCGATTGTGTCTGGTTTGGTTGCTTGTCCGATGATCTGTGCTGCTGGCGTAACAATTCCGCGGCGGATTGAGTCATGGCGACCAAGCACAACCCGAGTCGAAATATGACGTCCAAGTGGCCAAGGTGGTTGGGTGAATTAAGACCGTTCGAGCTAATGGGATCAACCGCCTTCCACAAACGATGCCCCATATAATCCACCACATTGTTAAGAACTTTTGCAAGTCTGAAATGGGGAATACAATAGTGAGGTGCGTTCTGATAAATACAAGCAGAAAGAACATGCAATGGTCATTTAGAAATATCATGAGAACAGTGTACTTGCGACGAAATATGATACTTACGCTTGAAGTTGAGACCATGAAATGGAATTTGAAGACTGGTTTGGATTGAGTATGCGATCTCGGAGATTTCGAATGAATGAACACAAATCCGTGGTCGTTAAAAAAACATTGGAACCCCCACAAGTAGACGGAGAGACAGATTTTTCAAGCAACGGATGAAGCAGCAACGCAAGGAAGATACTGAATTCCGAATCAGTACATGAAGCTAGATTGGTGAAAACGGCTGGGGCGAAAACTCCCTTCGATATTTGCAATCGACCGTAAAGAATACTGATTATTGTTGGAAATGAAAAGGAGAAAAGAGTAATGAAAGAGCGTGATTTCAACAATTTCGCTGGCAATTAAGAAAAAAAGACAAATGGCTGTCAACGAACCGAAGGAATATCGGTGCCACGTGGTTCCGATGATCCACATCTTCAATGGCAAAATCCAGCTTAAATGTTCTTATTTCGTCTCGAAACGTTCGGAGGTCGATTATCTTTTCCAATTGTTCCCTGGAAGGGATTGGAAAGAAGTTGATCAGTTGCAGCAGTACGCAAACGAAACTTTACCTTAAAATAGGCTGGAATGGACAGTGTGCATGAATGAAATCGTTTAAGCAAAAAAATACACACCTATAGTTGTTCAATGCGACATTTTTGTAAGCCAACAGACAGTTGAATGCAGCCTTCTGTATCGATGGACGAGGATTCGACAAAAGCTGGAAAGTGATAAGAAAAATGCGGAACGCATCAAGAAAAATAAATCAAAGAAGTATCTATTCAAAAAAATGGAAATTTTATTCTGAACTGTTCTTGTAGTACTGAAAACAACAGCATCGGCCGTTGTTGACGTGGTCACTGATGTCTGAAGTATAGAATTATGGCTGAACAAAGATAGCATACGAAATTGATAGCATCGGTCTATGGTCATACAGGAAAACCTAAGTGAATGATTCAACGAAGTACATGAAGACATTTATTATGCAATGTAATTTGGCTGGTTCTATTAGGCTGTAGCACTAAACCCGCTTAGTATATCAGGTAGTGGTTTTCACACGTCTAGGTCTCTAAAGCCACACGAAACCTAATCTAGTTTTTTTCACTTTTATGTGCAACTATCGTACATTTACTACGACTTGCTTGAAGCATATGTAAGGAAAATGGGCAGTGAGGATCAACTACACGGCAGGAGGAATCATCAACCGTCACTCTGAAATTTGGAGTGGAAAAGAACTGCACAAAGTATTGCTGGTAGGTGTTACAACTACCCGGGCGACATCAAACTGCCATCTATCACAGAGATATGGAATTTGAACCTGACTGTTAGCAGGGCGACATATCAGTTCTAATCCCTAATACTTTCTGCAAATACGCCTTGGTTCACAGAAAAATGTCCCATTATATCTCAGGGTATTTAAAAAACGCCTTCATATAAAACGACCATTTGGTTGCTAAACAACCTTTAGAAAAAAAATCACAATGAGCAATCTTAGTAAGTTGAAAAACGAAGTCCTTTTCCAATACCTTGCACTGGGTTGCGCAAAGAACTGGAGGTCCATAAACGGTAAACGACATCATTCCAATCAATCGATTGAAAACTTTAAAGATACTCACGTCATACATGAGCGACCTAAACTCCGGTTCATGGTAGATTGATTTGATATTGTGGAATTTTGAGAACAAATCCAAGGCTACCTGCAACCAACTAGAAATGTGAGCAGAATGAGTTAGACATTTAACCTATTCCACACAAACTTTGGTTATTTTTAATTCTCGTCGAGCACAATCAGTTGAAGTGAATGAGTGTTTCAAACTAGGCGTGTGTCACCCAGACCAACAGTGAAAAACTGAACGGCATACGGCAGTCATGTTGAAAATGATGTATTTTGACGCATGAGCATAAAGTGTTGCATTAGCTGACACAACCTGGATCATGCATTCAGTATTCAAGCATTTAGGAATTCACTTTACGAAAGTCATATGGCGTCGTTGATTCACGATAATACAATGATTCTTCAGGGTTTAGCCAATCACAGGCCTATATAGGGTTTAGTGAGAAATGTAAATCAATTTGGCCGTTGGTAATTCATCATCCGCAACCTGCCGGTCAGTTGAGCAACTCAAGAAGGATAAAACGAGCAGACAAAAAAATGAGCAGACCGGGTGAATTCGTATTCACGAGAGAAAATAACGTGACCAAGTGCAAACCGATTGGCTTTCGTTACTCGGAAAACGACTAGCATCAATTTGAAAATATGGTATAAATAACAAAATAGACAAGACGTACTTACTCTTGGTCAATTTTCTTAAACCCGTGTTGCAAGTGAAATCTAAAGTAACCAAGAGAGGAAATGATGAAATGAAATAAACCGTGTTCACTGATTAAGATACTTTTCGTTTTATAAAGCCAATATTTCATGGAACTTTAATTTTTGGAGAAACAACAGATAACTTGGTAGCGAAATTTTAGAGTTGTGAACAGGACCAACGCTGACACTTGAACGGTTTTTACACCCAAACGCCTGGAACCGCGTGTGCCCTTTGCTTTAAATCTGTTATTCTTAGTAACAGATATATTTCTCGTTGTGCAAGAACCCTTAAAGATTTTGAGGTCCACACGGTCGCAATTGTGATAACACAGTGTTGTTCTGACAGAAGTCACGAGTCCTGGCAGACAAATCAACCTCATGGAAAAAGTTCAGAACAATGCGAAATTCACGCCGTCCAATATCAAGGAAATGATGGGACGGCTAGCCTTATGTTTTAAATCAATGACAGAGTGAATAGCATTTTAAGACGGAAGATTTACGAACTGTCAATGTCAGAACATCGGCAACTTCGTGATACACCCAGAATACGATGTGAAAATTTTGTCAGTAACTTTGAGATTAGACATATGTCGTTGGGTCACAGAGCTCAATCGCACGAAGCACTGAATTTGAGTAGCTCAGAGTGATGGGACATGGGTTACGCATGCCTGCAGATGAATTATGAAGCGGATAATGTCTGGAGGATAGGCCAAAAGAGTCCGCCTTCGACCATAAAGATATGGAGACCTTAACTATTGAAATGCCCAATGTGGACTTTTTTTGAACTACCAAGGGGGAGTCTATGAGATCCCCTCTGAACAGGGAGGCGTTTAAAATTAGACGATACGGCCAAATATCCCAGGAAGTAACGATCTTGTATTGAAAAGGTTAACCCTTCTGTTTACTTCTGATTCGCGAACATATGGTTACTCCTTTCTCTAATATTAGTTGCGATGAGGCAGTAACCAGGACCAAAGCAAATTAATGCTGAGTAACTGCACTAAAACCGAGTCGAGGTATGTAATGGAAGACCATATAAACTGTCGATCTGGACATTTATAAGAAATAACATCGGAGAAGTTGAGCTTTTTATCATAATGAACAACGCAAATTTTACTATCTGCATATCAAAAAGCTAATGATAACAAAGGCAACCGAGAAAAAGTTAATTTTTTACAAGTCAGCAAGATTAACCTTACCGAATTCGCTGAAGTAGAAGCGGTACTAAAAATCGGCTTTTTTTCCCTGAACTGACTGGTCGCAGACAACGCCACAACGCCAAATGATAGTCTTGCCAATTAATAGGCCTGTGGTCTGGCTCTGCAACGTGATCTTCATAAGCCGGTAATTGTGTTGCGTCTAACTTGCGACACATCAACCGGAGACACAAATTCCGCAACTGTAATGGGTTTGAACGTATTTGTGTGACATCTAAACAGTGGGACTTCAGAAAACCTTAAACAGAAAACTTGCCTGATACTTTCACAAGTGTGCCGGCAGGATTCATGATATACCTAGCTGAAAGTTCAATTGCCGGTTCTAGAACAGACCAATATATGCGACAAGCGACATATCGCCAGTTATCAGACACACATGTTTTCGTGTTTTTCTCGTCAGCCTGTTCAGTTGGTTCCAAGGTGTTAGTTGAGAGCGGGAGAGAGCTACACCGATCCCGGGGCAATTCGGCGTAACTCGCAACTGCGTCTTGAATTCCTGGCCAAGTTGAGGTCAGACGAACATGGAACAGACCAATTAGATAGTTTAATGCAATCTGGAAAAATTAGATTAGTAGACCAGACAAATCAGGATGTGCGGAATAAATGACAATAGGAAACATAAATTACATTTTAAAGGAGTGATATTTAGTTTCAATCATCGGACGTTTGTTTACTGAGATATACAGAATAGGAAAAGCAGTAACATAATGAATTGATTACGATGTACCATCGGATCATGGTTAAAAATTAAGTTCGCGGGAATAGTTGCTTCAAATTTCGCAGTAATAAAATGAAACCTTACTTTTACTCTTGACAAGGTAGTTGAAAGCTTCAGATTGACGAGTTACTGTTACTACCAAAAGAGCATGGATTCAGTTTAACTCAACTCAGACACAATAACAGCTACCGATGTGATAACCCAGTCGGGACAGTTCACACGGTTAAAATGTCATGAAAGAAATTGGATCAAACCGAACACTCAAGTAAAAGCGCTTGTTTGCTATTTAATGCCGAACGAACGTGATGATACCGTTAAGTACCGCTACATGCGGGCGCCAGCAATCATGGATTTGAAATTCAGGTTGGCACAAAACCAACTGAGGTACCCGTAAATAGGGTGTGCTAGTTAGCCGGGTGACAGTGGTTTGCGGGCTTATAACTACTGACCGGCAGATCTGGATTTCGGACCTCTGATTTTTTCGGGGTGACAGACTCCCAATTCACTTGACTACCATTGGCTTTAAAGAAGAAAAACTTAGTTACTGAAGTGTATGCGTTCGAACCAACGAAGTTCGATATGTAGGCATCTGACGGAAAATGAACTGGTCAAGATTTAAAGACAAGTAGGTGGCGCGAAAGGCGAGAAACTTTGTCGGCTTAAAAATTTGAACAAACTGTGAGAAATATTGAGCTGTGTGGATAAACAATGGCCGAAACTACAACTGAGAGAATGGAAGAACTGACCAATGCAGTAGTTGACCAACTGCTTCAGTGATTACTGAAACAGTCACCAGTGAACACATTGATATTCGTCAGTTTAGGGGCTTATGACTATCAATAACCGACTTCGGTGATCGTTTATGGCTAAATGTTGGGTGTAGAACTTAACAGGATCACTAATGAAATTTAAGAAAACGCCAAGAGCTCTTAAACATCAAGAGAACCTGGAGCGTAACAGGGATCGGTTTCCACACCTGAGCAGATAAGGGATGATTCTTGATGCCGTCGCGGTGGGCATGTAAGTGAAGGATAGGTATGAGAAATTCCCGTGAGGACTGGGCGTCTAGTCTGATACGTTCTGCGTTAAGACAACGCGACAACACGGTCAAAATGGACTTCCTTAACTCTTCCTCCTCCTCATTTCCTGATTGGAGAACAGCAAACATGTTAGCGAGAATTCTCAAGGAGTGCAGACGAGCCTGAAATCATGAAACGGAAACGATATGGTTAGTAATTCATTTTATAACAAAAAAACATCTGTAAATTGAATGACCAAAAAACTGTAAGGGTTTACCGAAACTCAAGGAAAACAATAAAATCCAACTTTCTCGAGCAAACACTGTTACATAGCAATCAATCAAAACTGGCAGGAAGAAACAATGATTGGTTACTAATGCAGAATGAAAACAACGAAAAAAAAAAATGCCCCACAAGTAACAGAGGCACGAGGAAATACAGGCGAAGGGAAACATCAGAAATTCATACCTGGTGGCTAGGTGACTGCAAAGTGGTCAGCAGAAGAGGTACCAATGATTCCTTTTCAAGGAACGGCTGTCGCGCAGGAAGACGTAGACTACGTGCACAGCAAACGAAGTCAGCGCATCGCAAGGCCAAGATAGAAGAATCAATATCCGAAACCAACAACTGACTGAAACGGAGAGGGACAATCATTGAAACAGAGAAGGAAGAAACAAAAAAGTATACCATACGAAACGAACGACGACAGACGAAAGGGAAACGCACAGTATTCAGGGTAGAGCAAAACAGCCAAACACAATAAGAGGCCTAAATTGAGCGAAAAATCCTCCCCAGAATCCAAAAAGCAGAGAATCCAAAAGAGCAAAAAAAGAGCAGTAGAAAACGAAAAAACCCAAACACAGGCATTGCTAGACAG
>LUCM01002358.1:0-20884 GCA_008360955.1 Fasciolopsis buskii | reverse complement strand
ACTCATTATTGCGCCCACCATTTTATCCCATTCCACTTTTATCATCTACATTTCCTGTGCATCACCCTTGTAAAAATTTGGTCTTGCCATGCGCATGCCTCTCGCAAATCGAGAAATATACAGTATTATTATTATACGGAAATCTTGCGAAAATATGCAGTTGATCGGCAGGTGATGACATCAAAAAACTACTTTCAATGGATGTTCGATCGTGCACCAAGCCCACCGAAATTACTAGATCTATAATATTTCGACTTTGTGTTAGATAGATTATACTACACATCCAACCACCCGGCCTAATTTTAGCAATCAAACGGAGCAGTCAGCTGGGAGCAGTAAAGGCTAGCCAACAGACGCCTTGGGCATCGAAGTCTCCGGCCAAGACTTTAGGACCTGCTAAGTTGGGCAATCCAGAAAACCCATGTAAGGATTGAGAAGCTATGAGCAAACATCAGATTTTAAACAACGTATAATAGTTCTGCGCACTGAATTTTAAAGTTTGTTGTTATTTGCACTAAGCAGGCGTCGGTACAGTGTTGCGGGGCTCTGACTCAAGCTGTAGGGATTTCGCAGGAGCAGCTGCATTTTGTGCGGATAAGGCTCTGGCTACCTTGAGAAGGATTTTAAGAATAAGGCAGTTTTTCTTGTGACACTAGTTGATTGTAATAACAGGGAAGCAGATGAAATATCTGAGTATTGCCAAATCAACCAACGGCGCGAACAAGATCCATGGTCAAATAAGTCGGCACAAGACACTGACAAATTAGTTTTTTCTTGTGGGGAACTTGTGCAATATAAGTTTTCAAAATATAATGGTACTCTCTCCCGGTAATCTTTGATCCGCGGGTGGTAATATCGTTAACATTAGCAGTACACTGTTCCCACTACATTGATGAGCCCATCGGGACCGAAAGGGCCGCAGGTGTTTCTCGTCCTTTCGTTCACCGTGATGTTTTCAGGAAAACAGGCCACATTTGCATATCATCAGATACCACCAAAGCCGCCCGAATTCATCCACCAAAATACTTGCAGTAAATAGGGAATGAGGTTCTGGTGTAACTGTTGTTTTCCAACTTCTACACGTACAGTATTAAGCAATGCAGCTATTGCTGAAGGCCAAAATGCATAAAATAACGACAGAATTGTTCTCCATGCGACAGCTAACCACAGATTCCAGATCACAGTCGACGGAATGAGGTCTGCCTGTCAACATTTTTCCCAATTTGCTTAGAAGAATAAAAATATTATTTTATTTCTTGAACAATGCCACGAGCATGCAGTGCGCATGGTCACGAAATGCGACGATAGTGACAATAGAGAAAGGATTGTAAAAAATATAAGCCCTCACGTTTAAACTTCGCGGCCCCATACAATAGCTAACAATATGCATCTCAGGTCATATATTTTGTGAGAGCCTAAATAATAACGGATTTTTGAGCGGGGTACTTTTTCCATCGGGGACTTCTCGTCCGCATCACTCGATGTTACTACGGTGCATCTCGTAGGCCGCCTTATACACGCTGAAAACCGAATTGGGACAATAAATTCAACAGAAAAGTCCTTTAGGGCGGTGGGTTTTCCGAATGTTGGGAACAAACACAACTGCGGTCGGTCGGGCGGATGCCGCGTGACAAGAAGGAACGCAATGAATCAGGCGACAAAAAGTTTGGAGGCAGTTTATCGCGGAATCCAAAGTCTGGCGAGCAGTATACTGAACGCACACTAGCAGTATAAAAAGCAATACATTTGGGAGCACAGCTTGTTGGGTGAATAAGACGTCCATTGAGACGGGATAGAAATTGTTATCGTATGACTAATCCATGAGGTTTGTTTTGGGCAATTTCGATTTCATAAAGCTCAGCTAGGTCCAGTGATGGAGAATGTGTTGGAAAAAGAAGAAGGGGAATCGGAGTTAAATCGGAAAAATGTTTGGTGGTTACATGTTGACAATAGTTGCCAGAACCACCGGTTTGTTCCCAAATTTTGCAGAGCGGAATAGAAGTTCATGAGATAATACGGTCCTCAGCTTTTTCGATTGCATTTCGAACATCAATTTACATCGGATGACAACAGAAATACTTTATCGCTAGTCTATTTTGCGTGGTTTTAGCAAAAGAACTGCGCGAAGGATCAAGAGGAAGCCAGAACGAAACGATGCACGTTAATCTAGGGACTGGAGGGTTGTTTTCCACAGCGGTGCTAATGGGCGAGGCTGACTGATTGCTGGCCACCCAACCTAAAAACGTCGCTAAGGAGTGAAAACGGGCGTAATCCGCCAACGTATCTGCATCCGCACACCGCTGCAGCCGAGCTTCCCGTGCGGTCTGCGCCGACCAAAACGATGGAAACGACCGCGACCCACACTATTGTGGTAACGCCGGTGTACTAAAGACAGCCGGAGTATAGAATGCTATATGGTGTAGGGTGGAGAAGCGAAACATCAATTTTCCAGGATCGGATGATCCCAGGCGGGCCAAAACCGCGGTAGTCAGAGCAGAGAGTAAATGTTTTTGTTTAAGCAGAACTGTTAGGCCTAGAACGGAGATAAAACGGGCCGCGGCCTGGCCAAGTTGCCAGCTGGGGATCATGAAGCGACCAATGTTACGAGCGGCTCAAAAAAAGAAAAGCACTAGAATCTACAGTGAAATACAAACTTTACTTCATTTTCTGCAATGAACGAAACGGTGGCACCAATGCGTTTTTCGAAGCCCAATCCAGTTTCATGCGCTCGTTTCTCAGATGAATATGGGTGGTCTAAATTAATTAGAAAGGGCACAGTAATTACTCTAGGAACTTCATTTTTGAATGCAATAGAGGATATTGACAAAAGTCGCGACTGCTAGGGAGTTTTTCCAACAACGACGAATATTTGACAATAAAGAAGTCGGCTCTAACGGATATCTTTAGAAATGAGCGAGTAATAATGGAATCCGCATTTCGAAGAAATCATGGGAGTGGTTTTCTAACACGAGGTTCGGAGACGCAGCTTTCCTCTGCATTAATATTGTTAGAGAGTCCCAGGTTTGCTCTTATGCATCGGAGCCACAAAGAACCTAATTTCAGCAACTCTCAGCATTCCATGTAGTTCAAGCTTGCAGAGTTGCAGATAAATTGCTGGACTTTTTTAATTGGTACTCATGTTAGAACAGACTGAATGGCAATACCTCAGAGTGGGCCGGACTTGGCTTCTAAAAGTTGTCCCTTGCTTCTTTTCAGCTTCAAAGTTCCGTGTAGCAGCTTTGCTAATTTATTTTCTTTCGCAACTTATATGAGGGCATATTTCGAGAAGTTTAAGGATCATAAATAATTCAGGCCCAGGGGGCGAACTTGAAAGTTGACAAGGACGATTTGGTTACCAATTTTTAGTATTCCTGGGGGCATACGGCATTTTACTCAGTGATACTGTTTTTCAGCGGAGAATTCCATCATCTAGTCGTTTTCCCAGGGACGGAATGCATCTGTCTTGCAACATGTTACTTATTGTGGATTCCAAGGCTTTAGGGTGAGAGGTGTAGACAAATTTTGTACCGCCAGCAAAGAGGAATGGGAAGCCGTTTCGAACAACATTGAAGACATCCCTGGTGTACAACAGGAAGAGCAATAGACCCATAATGATGCCTTGGATATCGCTGCTGCACACTAATCTAGGTCTAGATTTGAAGCTATTAACTTGACTTACCGGGTTTCTAAATGAGAAATAAGATGAAAACCACGACAAGATTGGCTCAACAATACCGCAGGATGCCACTTTATCTAGCAACTTGGGGTTGGACATTCTACCAAATTCCTTCGTCATGACTAAAATGATTACTAAAGATAACCTTCCAGTGTTCAGGACCCCATTGATAGCGTTAAGGCGGTCACTGATGCAAGTAGCACTGGTTTTCTTACGAAGGAATCCAGGATGTCCGCTGTTAACTAATTAATGTTATACAGGGAAAGCCATAAGACTTTTCTGAATCAGACGTCCTATGACCCTGGAGACTACAGAGGTGTGGTTCATTGAGCAGCATTTTGCAGGGTCAGAGCGTGTGCCCCTGTCGTGAGCGGGTATAATCACAGAGATTCTCCACTGTTACGGGACGGTGCGGCGTTTAACGGACAAGTCCGAGATGCTTGTTAACTAAATTCGGATATCGCTCCCACCTAATGCGAAGGCAGCTGAAGATAATGAATAAGGTCCAGATGGCAGCCAATTTTGGTTTTCACCAACGGCTGGGCTACGTCCTTAGGAAGAAGTAAGACCGTTTATTACGACTGTGTAGCCGAGCGAGGTCGGCATGGATTAGAGGGATTTGGTCGTTTACCAGAGCAGATGCGAAGAATTCGCTGAAAGTTTCTACAATCTATTGTGGTTTGTTTACATGAATGTCTTTTTCAATGATATGCAGGGCTAGAGTGGCTGAGGACCCGGAATGGACGGTTCTGTATTTAAGTTTTTGCCAGTGTTGCGTTTGGGTTTAGAGCTTGCAGCTCTTGCCGTTTGTTCCTATGATCCAGCAATGTTTCTAGAGTTTTAGTTACTCAATTTATTTGCAGAAACAACGAAAAATCCCTGGTCTTGTAGAAGGCTTGCTGGAGTTTCGCCAGCTTGCAGTTTCTTTAGTCGCAATAAGTTCTTTTGGGTTGCCTGCTTGGACTGTAGGATGGAGTAATGGCATCAAGGCACTTGTGCACGTTGGAGTAAAGTTAAACGGCGGCTGCTTGGACTTCCAGTGTTAGAAAAAATAATTCCCAGTTGGAATCACAAACTAGAACAGGTAGACGATTGCAGTCAGCTCTTAAATATGATCTTGGGTTAGGTGTGTGGTATCTGTTCAGAAGAGGCAATCTAAATGAACAGATAACAGACAGATGATCACATCCAGGAAAACTGATTCCCGTGGGCGTTTGAACTTATGTTAATCCTATCGTATATTTAAAGTGAAGAACATTGCGGTTCCTTGTTGGGTCAGTTACGTGTTGAATTCAACCGCCATGATGAATGCTTTCAAGGAAACGTAGCGAGTAATTTGGATCGGAAAGCGTGGACCAGCATATGCCACCTACATTGAAATCTCCAGTGAGCAGCTTTGGACCTGGTAGATCAGGAGCAGAAATCGATAATTTTGTTACCATTAAGAAGTCGTTTTGGCAAGAACCTGGGCGGCGGTGGGCGCATCCAACAGGAAGGTTTTAATCGCCCATCTCAGCTCTAACCCAAAGGTTATCTTGGATAGTGTTTATCATGGTACCCTGGCATAACGTATTTGGTAAAGATTCTCTGACGCAGGCAAGGCAGCCTCATCCACGCTGGGCTTTGCGGCTTTTACTGTAGGATTAATAGCTGGCAACTGTTATGGCGTTGTCCGGAGGGTGATTGGTGAGCCACTTTTTCGTTATAAGTATGAAATCAAAATTTAGGACGGATACAATGAATTTTTCTTAGCATAGAGCGTCCAGTTATTAACAGTAACGAAAATTCTCCAGAAGAGCTCTTTCCACTGATTGGTTTCGTGGTGGGTGAAGCTCAGTTCCTCGTTTGTTGAGGATCTTATGGGGAATCATCATTCTCACTTTCAACCAGTGTTTCTTTATTTGGGTCCTCTTTTATTTGGGAGGGTGTTGCATCATTTAATTGTGAAAGCGTCAGGCCAGGTAAGCTTGACTGGAAGTGGACAATGGGTGAATGGTCAGGCGAGTTGGGCATGCAATTTAGTGGGTGATTAAGTTGTGGGCCGGGGTAATGTAATCCGTTCGCATTACATTTAGTCTCCGGGACCGTTGCCTCCATGGTCATATTTGGAAACAAGTTCGGTTACATAGTGGGAGTAGGATGGGACATATGAAGGCAAGGTAGGGCAGAAGGGGGTATTTCGGAAGAAAAAGGGGTTTTGCAGAAGCGGTACAGAGTTGTGGAATAGGGGACTCGTTGGGGCATAAGGAAGATACCGGTAGTCGGAGAAGGCCAGCAAATTTGGTCCACAATTCAGATGCTTTTCAGGTTCGATATAAATTTTGTTCCGCTGTATTGTGGTCTGCACCAATTGAGTTTGCGGTGGGGCTAGGTGCAGCGGGATGGAGTTGTTCCTGATGGTATCCCTAGAAGGTGGAGGGCAGATACGAGTTAAGCCAAATGGTCCCTGACGTAAAGGAAACTGGGTAGCTGTTGCGGGGTGTGATATGTGGAAACCAATTATCCTTCTTCGATATCATAGTATGTCCGAGGTCCCGGGGTTTGTCGGTTGTTTTATTAAAGTGGTACTGGTACGTTTCTCACTTGCATGAGGGAGGTGCTTGTTGTGGCATCTTAGGCGTATACAGCATCCGCAGTGTCTCCTTTGACGGCAACATTGGTGTGTACTGGGTGGGTGGGGATCAAGGTATGAGAGGAGTACTAGAACCAGTTTTAGGATTAACGGACAGCGTATACAGGCTGGATGCACAAGCCATACCAACCGCACCACTTGCAGACTTCGGCAGGGGTTATGAAATAACAATTTTAAAGGACTGCGGTGGGCGTTCACATCCTGATGTGGATGGTTCAAGATGCAGATATTTATGTGGAGATTGAAAGGGAGTGATATCAGTGGTTTGTCTAAGGTGGCCTTAAATTTAAGAAGGTTCTGGGGTTTGTGGTCATGAGCATAGATTCGGTGATGTAGCGGCATGGCAGGGATACTTAACGATCTGTACTTAAGGGGGAGCTTGGGTTTTCCTTTCTCGGAGGCCTGGTAACTCACGGTGAAGCGGTGCTTAATCCTTCGTGATCCTTATGAAATTGTAGTGAGTGTTCAGATCAATGGTATCTTCTCTCTGATGAATTCACGGGCAACGTTTTCGTCCCAGAACTAAACCAGCAACGAGCAGGCATTTTATTGGATCTTTTTTCTTAGTTTCAAAGAAATACTAAGAGAATGACCCATATTACACACTTTCATTATGGTTTCTTTGACCTTCTCCAGTGTTTCGCGGTCTATAATATTAAAAATTGCAGCATTAATTGCGTTTCCAATGCGTCTAATTTATTCAGAAGGCACTGAACCGATACACCGACTGGCGCCGACAAGCTCATTTAGAAAGGGGTTTAAGGATGCCTCAATAATTTGGGAGAGTAGAGCTAACTTGGCGATGGCAGCCTCCGATGATGTCAGCTGCGTAATAGCGCAGGTCATTCGTTTCCCCAAGTTTTCGAATCTTTGATTCATTGCATTAAGTAAATCAACCAGTTGCACCAAGAATTTGGTTGCATGCGATTTTGACGGGGATCCTGGCCAACCTATTTTTCTGGTATTAAGTCTTGCGACGTTCACCTTCGGCGTGATTGTTGAAACACTACTTAGAATTGGAAAAATAGGCAATGAGAAGCCAGACGACGGCGTAAATCCAAAAATACAGGAGCATTTGTGAAATGTATCTGAGCAGAACACAGGGAATTTTACCAAAGAATAATATCGCCAAGTGAATAAAAACGTGGAAAATGAACTTAGCGAGAGTTCAAAGCTTGCGCCACTTTGAAAGCCGCGGAACCTCATATATCACGACCTTGTAGCAAGTTGGAACTAAAAATGTATAAACGTTAAGGCAAAATTTTTGATAATTTAATGTCATCCACATTCGTTGATTGGCTTTTGAATGTCCTGCGCCAATCGACGACGACATTTATTCCAGATCAGCTTTATGTGCAATGTGCCTATGGTGAAACGGCTGTCCGGCACTATTGCTTGTGATTTAGTAACTGGTAACTTCAACTTTGCGTTGCTTCCAACCAGCTGATGTAGGCCTTATGGGCTGCCCGAGAGCCAAAATAGAAGCCACGAGAGAAAAATTAGGCGGTGCGTCCAACGATCCACGTAGTCTGCTCACGACATCAGGAGGAACACAAGACGCATTGTTATTCAATGTTCCATGACAGAGGTTAGGGAGTTGCCAGCCGCTTTGAACACAATATCTAATGAGCAAAATATGTATGCACATATGCACCCGAAAGAAAACCATTGTCATGTACCTATCTTGATCTTGACGCAAATCGTTTATGTATAAACAGCGTGGCTCCATTTTTTGCAGTCAAATGCAACCTTTGTTAACACACCAGTTCATATTAGCAACAAAAACATTTCCAGTGAAACGTCGCAAGTTAACAATTGCATCTCAAATTTTCGCCTTCAGGTTGAAAACAAATGGCAAAAAAAATTATTCAGCAAAAAACAACCAAAAAGCAAGCTGGAACCAAGAAAATCCTCCTCCAGTATACATTTAAATTCCCAAATTAATTAACAAAGCCTGCACGCACGCCACAAATCTTTATTTATATTTTTGTGTTTCAGATACGCGCGCAGCGCACAACGAGAGATGTAAGTGCACGTTGGACCGTGTAATAAGTCTCGGAACTGAAGTCCACCTTAGGTTTACCCCATCGGCAAAAACATTAGTTTTTTACTACAATTAGGAGATTCGACAGTGGTGGTGCCTGTAATTGCAGACCCCGAATTTAGGGGAATTCGAGAAACGACTCAAAACGGTTCAGTTCGTTTTCCAATGGAGTATATTGGGGTTTTCTTATGGCATGTTCTGGGACGGTTTCAGGGCGTTTATACTGAGTGCGGGTTAAATCAGGTTATCCATTCTCTGTTTGCGTATGCCTAACTAATGCACCATTCTTTTTCAAATTGCCCTTTGCCTGCCCCTCAAACGCATACCTGGCACATATGCTGACGTTCAGTGCAACTGTTGCTGTTTCTTTCTTTTCCAGTTGATCACGCAAATTTCTCATCTTAACTTTTTCAATCGCCGAAAGTTTGGTGGTGCCTTAAACTAGAAAACTGTGCAAATATGGAAAAAGAATCATTTTTGGCCATCATGCCGGCCACTATATCAGACTACTGCAACCGCCTCTGCGGAGACACCAAATATTCGCTAAGAAACACGGTGCAAATAAGGACTGTGCGCTATAGAAATTACTGTGCCACGCGTCTTGCAGACAGTAAGTAGATCGGGGTTTTGCAGCATACGCCGATTTCGCCGATAGAGGCCTCCCTTCTGCTCAATTCAAAACAATCTTCTAGACCCTAAACTGATCGTTATCAATTTCTCACACTGTTTAACTGTTCGTACTTCATTAGTTCTCTGATCACTTTTTCATTTCACTTGATCACCATGGCACCAGCCTAAAGACCGTCCCCTCTCTACCTCGATGCTCATTCTTAAGGCTCTACGGTGACCACGCTTTTATTTACCGGGTAGCAAAAGTGAAGACAAAACAAAGACCTTGACACAGAAAAATTACGCCCTAGATTATATGCTGGTTATTTAACCCTGATACGACGTGCATGACCGATTGGTTTAATGCGTATCTCGTAATAAATTTGCTTTCTCCTGACCCCTGCGACCACTCTGCGTAACCCTTACTGGACTATGTGGAATTGCAATGCTGACAGCCCAGGCATTCTGCCGGGACAAAGAAAAGACAGCTGGTAGAAATAGGGGATTAGGCAAACTTGACAGGAGCACGCGAGCGCAGCGTGCGTGAACAACGTGCATACAGCGAATGCTCTGGCCGGCCAACGTTTGGTTAACCAATCGATCCGGAGGAACAAATCCATATTCCGCTAAAGACTCTGCTGGCCAGATCTGGCGCTTGAGTGCCAATAACTTTAGTGCGAGGAAAACCCACACCACACCAATGACCACCTTGAATACCTTTGCTAATTTGGGCCATCATGACTCACTAAAGCGCTGCTATTACCGTCAATTTAATTTGATTTTTGGATAAAAACTGGCGCTTTGCGTATCATTGCCGATTCTGATTGCGCTCGGGTTATGCGCGGAGCACGCACATTCCCGATGGACGATCGGTTTTTGTTTTTCAAATCATCTTTGCAGCAAAAGTTTTACAAATTTTATCTTGCCTTGTTCATTGCTCTCTGAAATCGAAAAATATACATATTGCAGTTGTTTCTTCTACTATTTAAAACCAGACAGTTTTCAGGTCCGGGTACTTGCAAATGTCACGATGGGAGCTTGTGAAATCTATCGGATCACGCAGTCAACCGAACAAAGCGACTGAGCATCACTTTGCAAGCGCTGCAAACAAAAAGTATTTTTCAACCTAACTCATCGAAAAATATCAAAACAAACCCAAAGCGTACTGAGCATACGCACAATGCTATAAAATATTCAGAGGCTGTGTCGCCGCCCCTGAACGATCGGACAGAAAGTTCCGCTGACCGAATACGAAAAGGCAAATCCCCTACTGGAAACGTTAAACAATATCTTCTGCGTGCTGGGTGAGTTACCTGTCAACCAGGGAATCCCTTGCACTGTTCAGGTATCGGAACCGCCTTTTAACAATTAGGCTGTCTCAGGCTGCCGGCCCCGATTGGGTATACCTGAAAATTGTTCAGCCACTGGAAAAACTGCTCGCAATCTGCAACGCAGACAGAAGTTGCCTGACGGCTGGAAAACTGCTGTAATGGTGAGTGTATATGAGGTTATATTGAGACAAACGCAGCATAACCGAAGACTGGTGTGTCTATCTTGCATTTTATATGTGAATGGAGACGGCTATCAAAAGGCATATATGAAGCACCTTGTGAAGCAAAGTCCCATTTCATCAGCGCAGCGAGGATTCGCAGCAGGAAAGTCTTGCTTCGGAAACCAATTCCTTCCCTAGACGCGGTAACGAAAAGTCCAGACGGGTGCCACCGTGCCAAATTCATCTAGTTCGAATTTGGACAGATTTTGGGGCCAGTTAGCCATGACTGTATGGACCGCAAAGTAAAAACACTAAATCTAATGCTTGGACAAAGAGCTTTCTAAAGGGAAGGACGTTGAGTGCTAGGTTCTCAAGGCACGCAGGGACCTTCTTCAATATGCCGAATAGTGTTCCCCATGGATTGATGCTAGGATCCAAGACCTTCCTCGAACTTTCCAAAGACCTGTTGAAGGACAAACGTAATCCACACTTCCATTTTGCCGATGATGTCAAAGTAGCAAATGTAAACCAACAGCGGAGCATCGCGGCAGTCAATTCCCATCCACGTATTTGGAATCGTGCAGTGAATCTAGCCCAGTGTCAAAGACCTCTGGATTAGTTCATAGGAAAATAAATGGATGTTACCTTGGACATTCCCCTTTAAAAGGACCTGAATGTAGATATTACGAGGACTTTGAATCCCGTCAATACTTCAGGAGGCCGACAAATAAGGCCAAAGTGGAACAATTTGGGCTCACATCAAAAGTATCCTGCAGGGAATCCGAAGTGTTCGGGCCCCTGTAGGCAAATGTCATAAGATCGCGCCTGGAATACTGTTTTCATAGTTATATAGTTTGCTTAGAAAAGGTACAGAGGCTTATCAACAAGGTGGTTACTGGCGGATTGCACAAACGCTATCGCAAAAGACTGAACGACCTTGGCGTTTTCTCTCTCCGATCCCGACACAAGCGCAGTGAATCAAATGAGGTGTTCAAAATATTGAAGGGTCTCTAGGGTGGGGAATAAATTACTTTTGCGCCAGACGAGAGAACCATCGGGCGTAGTTCAAAACTGCAGTGCAACCGCGCGGGGTTTTAAGTGATGGCTATTTTCTGCACCATTAGGATAATTCCACTGTGGAACCCGTTGCCAGGACCTGTAGTTCATAGTAATAATGCTCATGGCTTCGTAGAAGCCCTAGGTACCTGCTTAGTAGCGGTATGCCCAGGGCCGTGACAATAAGTTATCGGTGGGCACACAGTAATTGTCAGTTTGATCTGCGATTCATATTTTGCATTTCAGAAACAAAAGTACATGCTCAGCATTACGAGCTACAAACACTGGCCGACAACAGATCAATCTGGGAGTTGGAATGTTTGCAAGCTCTTTAATAGCTGAACGTTTTTCAGTTACCGCACAGTTTAAATTTGCGGAGTACTTTGCTTAATGCGATCCGTTTCCACTTAAACTGTGAAGCAGCCCTACTTGTTCCACACTTTCAAGCTTACCAATATATATATCCTGGTGAGTGAATTGTTTCGGTCTACATAGAATGTTTCGTTCTCACGCCTCCGTATGCGGGTCCCTGTATATTGCTATGGCCTGCTGCTTCTCCTATCCGATAGAATTCTGATACTGCAGATTTTATCAACCAAGTTCATTTTCTTCCCGTTTCAATGGGTGATGGATACTGGAAAATCCAGCCCCAAGTTGGACGAGTCCACCCTACCCCCACGCCAGGAACTGAGGACAACTGAATCTAGGTTAGAGTGAAAGCTAAAATCTTTGATGTGCCGAGAGACGCAGGCGTAGAGAGCACCCAAAACCCTCGTAGATTAACGGAGACAGAGATATCTCAACTGAGATAGTTCCCTGAAAATTCCGTTCAGATGATCGCAGCGGCCACCCGGTCCATCGAGGTGTCAGGGCGAATTTTTCTCAACCCACTGCAAAAGACCCATGAAACTCTTTTAACAAACCTGCGCTTCGAGGTCCCGCATCCAGTAAGAGCTTTGGGCTCAAAGCTAAAGCCGACAAAACAGGCTGGAAGACACTTTCACCGCACTCAACGGCGGCAGATATTCACCACGCTTGATTTGGCAGAAGCTCACTTGCAAATACTTGTAGAGTGTCGTTAGAATGGAGAGAGGGCCATGTCTTCCCGTGTTCTTTATGAAGATTTTATTTCCGCTATAATATTTTCCTATAACTATCGCTTTCTGGTTTCCCGCTACTTTCGGTTTTCCGTTATAAAATTATCACCATTCCCCTTCATTGTTGTATGCTTATTTGTCACTTTGGTATAAGACGCTCGTAAGACGCCAAACCTGGCCTAAGACTATAAAAGTGATTCTTCTAACGCAAATCGTGCATTGCGTTTGCCTGCTCTTAAACATTCTTCGCGTCACTCTTACTCGGCTAGGTGCGACTGCCATACTAACAACCGTGAGACATTACCAGTAAAAAGAAAAGAATCGGCCGCGGTAGCAGGTTGAGTATATTTGGACAGGGGCGTACCAGCGGGGCATGCCTATGCAACGCACACATAACGACTAAGACTGGCGGTCAACGTTTGGTTAATCGGGTCATCCGGAGGAAGAAATCCACGTTGCGTTACCGGGGCCTCAAATTAGCAGAACTTCGCGTACGAAACTATATGGATGCTTGCTGATTCCCTGGTGACGATCAAGAAGGAAAAACATTCTGCTCATTTCTTGGTCCGATGGGTGTTATTTGTCGGGTGCTGACCGTGTGCCGGACCCCCAACCTGAAAAACACCATTAGGAGGTGAACGCAGTAGGTGCGACCCCTCGGCCTATCTGTGCCTTCACACTGCTGCAGCCGAGCTGCCCGCTCGATGTTTGCCGGTCAAAACGGTGGATCTAACTACCTCTCACATCCACGGGTCTCACCCTTTTCCAGAATTTTCGTCAGGCAGGGTTGAAATTGGGCTTTAAACCTAAGGCTCTCTACGTCCTCTGGCGCGCGCATGACGTCGACCATGGGGCCGATGGTTGTCGTGCAGGAGTCCGTTTAATGGCCTCGTCTCTGGGCTTCTTCTGAGAAGGAGAGCAAGACAAAGACAAACTGGTGGAAACGGTGTTCATGAGCGCCGTTGGATGTTCCCCTTGGTGGCGGGCAACTTAACAGCAGTTGTTGCTGCCCTCGCCGATTTAACATAAGGGTGACATGTCCAGCGGCGCATAAACTATCGCGAAAACATGTCATCCTGTTAGGTTGGCTGTGCACTTAGGACTGGAGAGTATCCCAGCATCCCATGCAAAAATGGTAACAAAATCAGAGATACGAACGGGTTGCCTTACCTAGCAGCCGCAGCGGCTGCTTCGCACATCCGGCACTTCTGGCGCGATTGGTGGTGCTGTTGCCTCGACCTCACCAGCTGCCTCAACGGGCGACGCTGGTAATGGCTGTGCTCGACCAGGAAGGCGAAAATTATCAGAAGAAAGGAGTCCGCCATTCGACCCGCATTCCATGGTGACTTGTTTAATACGACCGATAGACGCCTTGTCGCGTCGGCCGGCGACGTCCAAAATGAACGTTTTAGGACCTCATCCTACCAGGCGGAACTGACCGGCATACGATGGCTGCAATGGTGGTCGGACACCATCAACGCGAACGCTAGCATGTGGTGAAGTACTTGTTGCAATTTTATTGCGGCCCGAATATCGTTGGCCCCGCGATCGATTGGCATGATTCGTTCGCATGTGTCGGGTAAGACGTCTTGCACAGTCACCGTAATTGCATTAAGTCGGTCTCCGTGGGGCCACCAGCTCCCCTTTGATGAGAAACTTGTAACTAAACACACGGGCGTTAGAATTGGTGCGCGTTCCTTCCTTTACAGAACTCTAAATGCTTAAAGAGCTAACGGTAGTATTTCGCCCCAAAGCGGTTTGGCCCCTGCTCGCACAGTAGCATTTAGCTGCCGTTGAAATTTTCCCACCAGACCGTTAGGTTGTGGGCCACTGGCGGTTTTCCTGATATACTTCATTACATTTGAAAGCGTCTCGTCGAAATGTGGGACATGGCCCGTGGTCACTTTATTGGGGTAAACAAATAGACTCACCTAAACTGCCAGGGAAACTTTTGCGTCCTCCTCTGACATAGGGCAGGGAACTGGTACGGCCTGTGCTCAGCGAGTAAAGAGGTCTACACAGGTGAGTGTGTAAACGTACAATTGAGACGGCGGGAGAGGGCCTATGATATCAACGTGTACGTGGTAAACACTCTTCTCGGGTTCGGGGAAAGCAACCAACGGAGCTTTGTTACGTCGGCGGACTTTCACTTTCTGGCTTTGGAGGCAGGCGTGGAACCACTGGCGCAAGTCACGTTTAACGTTGAACGCTCGATCACCACCCTCAAAGAAACGACCGTACCCAGGTGGGCCAGGCTGTGTAGCGCCAGAAACAGTAAACCGTTGCGCTTCTGGAACCGCTGGCCTCGGACGACCTTGCAATACGTAATAGACAATTGGAGTCCTCCACAATGTGAGTCGTACGACCACTACGTCTAAGGAGCTGTCTCGTCGAATTTTTGCCGATATCAGGAGCCGTCACTTGGGCCTGTGCCATCGTACTGAAGTTTATGTTCGATGACATAAACGAACGAAACCGGTGTATGCGAGGGAGTGCATCAACAGCGGAGTTACTTGCCCCAGAAATGTTGTATCTCCACAGTGAGCTGCGAAACAAAGCCTAAGTGGCGAATCTCGCGTGGCGAGTATCGGTCAGAAACTGAATGCAGCGCGTATACCAGCGGTTTGTGATCTGCGAACACCTTGAATGGGCGCTCCCCTAGTGCGCGTCTGAAGTGCCGGGCGTCTATATAGATGAAAAGCAAATCGTTACCAGCTACAAGTGCTTGGAAAAGAATGTTAAAGAGCTTCCAAAAATCGTCGGTTTACTTTTGAAGTACTGCTCGGACTGCAGTGTTTGAGGCACCGGTTATCAGAGATATAGGATGTGTGAGTACCGCTGTTCTGGTGGTAGCATCCTTAACGCAAATGAACGCCCGTTTCGTAGTCTCGGAGAACGCAAACTCACGCTTAATCCCCCGTAACGTATCTGTGAGTGGGTGACTGCCTCTGTACAATTATGAATAAAATGCCAATAGACGTTAACTAGGCTTAAAATTTGTCGTAACTTTCTTTAAGAATGATGCTCATTGTAGTCCCAAATAGCGGCGACCTTATCCGGCAACGGAGCTAAACCTGAGGACAAGTATGTGACAGTCAGCTTTCCAAGTTCATGTTTAATCGTTGTGCCATGTCTGCTGAGGCAACCAAAAAGGGCACGTAGGTGAGCGGAATTTTGTTCCTCCTAATGGCTAGCTACTATAATGTCGTCCACGTACATATTCATATTCTCTAAACCGCGTGTGACCTGGTGCATAAACCGCTAGAAGGTTTGAGCCACATTGCTGAGCCCGAAGTGCATCCTCACGAACCCGAACGGTCCAAAAGGTGTGGTTACCGTCGTTTTTGGTATGCCTTTCTCCTCTATAGAGAGTTGATCTTGTGCCTGAACTACATCTTTGCTGATGAAGGTCTTGCAACCGAACAGCGCCAAAGTGAGGTCATGTATGTGAGGAATCGGTTACCTATCTGGAATGTTGACCCTGTTGAGTGCTGTTTAGTCCCCATATAGTCGCTAGTCGTCATTGGGCTTCGGGACCACGTAAATCGGAGAGGCCCAAGAAGTACTGAAAGGTAGGATGATGCCCAGTTACAACATGTAGTTCAATTCCGCCTTGACCAGGCAAAACGTGTCGACAGCTGGACGACCAGACAGACTTAAATTTGGGGATCCTGTGGTCTCTATATGGTGGTTTACCAGGGAGTGGTCCGGCGAGTCGCACTATTCCAGGGCAGTGGCGGCGCAGCCAGTTGTATGGCTGTTGGGATGGAGGTTTAGCCCACTGAGGTGTAATTTGATTGACGGCTGCATACGAGCCGGTCGCGGTCGGCGACGTCTGACTGTCTACTATTAACCTGTGCCGAGCGTCCACCAGTAGGTCGAAATACAGGAGGAATTCCATGCCAATAATAGGATACAGAACGTCCGTGACAATGAACAGCCAGCGAAATTTACGATCCAGGGCTAGGTCGAGAGTAAGGGAACAGTGTCCGCACGTGTGGATATCGGCACCGTTCGCAGTCCCTGACGTCTCCTCCTGTGCCACGATTAAATTACTCGGATCGCGAGGGATCACGCTGACTTCGGTACATGTATCTTCCCAAGAATAGCCTTTTATTCATCAGGTCTTTGACGTTAGCGAGGTGACAATGAGTGGCTAGCTTGTTGTTGTATGTCGCAACCAAGAACCGGGAATCTAGTCATAATAATAATAATAATAATAATGGGTAAATTTCTCGAAATTCTGGAGTCAGGCGCAAGGCAAGATCGAATTTACACAAAGATGGCGCAGTGGAAATCGTAGACAAAAACGTATTCGTGAAGATGCAGTGTCCGCGGTCTCATGAACGTAACTTGCAATAAGATAGGCCAAAGACGAATTTTCGGGCTTTAAATCAGAGCTAGATAATCCGTCGCCGAAACTTTCAGGGGCTGACTATGGGTCGCGCACTGCGAGTCAAATCCATGTTTCAAACGTATCAAAAGGTCGCATCGCCGGCGCAATAATTTGGCTAGGAAGAAATGGTGGGTGTTTTCAAGGGGCCAGATTCATCAAAAAAATCAGGAGGGTAATACGGCAAAGACGAATATAAATATAGATGCAGTAACGGGATGGAGAATAGTCGAAATCACACTGGATATCATATGACGTGGTTGGAGAATGGTAATCAAAAACATTCAATAGTCATAATATTGCCTAAAATGAAATAGCTGAAAACCTTCAAGGTTGAATCAAACAATTTACGGACGAAAATATTATGAAAAATGTGGACATAGAGGACAATGGAACTACCAAGAATGGTCACTAGACTTATGCGGCTGGGAGCAGATTGTGAGGTGTGGCAGGACGTAAACCAGTACGGAAAGACTTACAATCAATCCTGGAATACAATTGCCATGAAAGACCTGTGTGTTGTCCTCGTTTAATATCGGAGATTATAGTTTTCTGTAGCGGTAGGGTTCGGGAGGTCCGGGGATTGCGCAGCATTTCAGTAGCGTTAGAAACTGTTTGGCCAAACGTCGTGGTTCATCTGAGATGAGGCACCTGGGGAGTCATTGGCGTTGAGTTGTTTGTCTTAGGGTTAAACGGCCAGGTGCTGGAGCTTCAGGTCCAGATAGCAGGGGTTAGGAAACCAGCGCATCGGGTGGAGTGGAACTTTCGGTAAGAGTTTGCGCTGCATCCGAGGTCACTGGCGAGCCTGGAGAAGAGCCGAGGAGAATGGGCAGTCTGGAATTTCTTTAAGCTGGTGTGAAGATGAGTAAACAAAGAAAATGGAAGCAGCGATAACAGTCAGTTCAGTACGAAGATTACAGAGACCAGACGACTGTCTTAAAATGCGCAGGAGGTAGATTTCCGTTGATGGGACGTGTGCAAACTATAAAAAAAACTACTAAACTATAAAAGATAATTAAACTAAAAAGATAAGAATTAAAAATAAAAAGTAAAAGTATAAAGTTCTATCTAAAAAATTATAAAAAATATAAAGAAACCCGGTTCGTATCGCCCGATAATGCTTTCTCCCTATAGGTTATATGGAACAGTCAGTCCTAGGCTGCGTGGTCTATAGTTGTTACGCATTCCTCTTTCATCTTCTGACATCTTTGCAGATGCAGATTACAGCAGTCTGATAGGACGGCCGGCGCAATGGTTAGGGAATAAAGTCCCTATTTATTCTGTTTGTGGAATTCGCCTGGTATGCATGCCACAGGGAATCAGTTATAACTGACCACCGCCGATGATTACTATTTCCAACTGCCAGGAAAGGGTATAACTGAATGGGTCGCGGATGGCAGCATGGGATGGATTGCCCTAGGAACCGGATTTGCCACGAGCCAGTCAGAGAGAAAGGCATAAGAATATTGGGATAGTTGATTTTTGTTTGAACGGGATGATAGCGACTAGTACCACATAGTAGTTCTAGTAAGAGTGCATGAATAATTAAGAAAGAAGAAATGCAGCGGTTGTTCTAGACGTCAGCTTACGTACCAAGTGTGCAGTTGGGAGGGGCGTGTTGAAAAATAGGTGGGTGGATGGTTAAGCATAAGTGGACAGTCCGATGCGCTACTCCCCCAGACCGTCCAACAAAGTAGCCAAACGCTTATCTACCGAACGAGGGCAGTGTGGGTTCCCCCTTTGGCAGGGTCAGGTCTGGGCTGATGGCATTCAAATCCACTGCAGAAGGTGGTACATTCCTTTGCAGCCCAATTGTGCTTTTGTTGCTGGGTTCAACCTGAGCCAGCTGAGACTTTCTCTTTTTTTAATAACCAGAGGAAAATGGTTGAGGCCCATATGGTAACTTCGCCATATTCCTCGCCCTGAACCTAATTTTCCGCGTTGTTTGTTGCAACTGTTTTGAGGGGGTTCTGTTTTCCCCCGCGTTCGGCAGATGCTGAGCAAAATCTGTCGCAGTCATTTGGGTTTTCGCACGGACTAAAGGAACAAAAGTGGGGATGAGCAAGCACAAGGAGGATAGTAGTTTATGCCGTAAAACACAGAACTGCACGTTTGGCTCCGTCAACGTCAACATCTTGTCTTGCTTTCATTGACGAGTATTACTTGAAACTTACTAACGCGAACTTGTGTGTTGCATAAGGGAATCACATCGTCTGTGTGACGTAAATAGTTTCTTTTTTTATAAATGAAACTGGGCTGGGTACTTAAGGGAAAGGAGTCTACCTGGTTCGCGTAAGCAGGTTACTGGGGAGAAAGATGAGTAGGAACGAAGGCAAAAGGAACCTGGAATGTGTTCTCTGATGAAACGTCTACGAAGAGAGAAACTAGTTCCGGCAATACCCAGCATAAAGACAGAATCTTTCATGTTGGCATAGGAAACCAGGGGCAGAGAAATCTGTGGGAAAAGGAATCCGGGGTGAGAAGCCCGGCAAAAGGAGGGTTAATCGCGGTTATGGCTGTCATAGAATCCAGCATCCATCTGCTATCACGGACCTCAATGTTATCAAGTGTTGTCGGCTGAGATCCAGGTTTTGGAGAATTTGGAGTAGTAACTGTTACAATCCTAACAAAACTTCGTATCCCGAGGCTCTGAGAGATTATGATCGAATATACGAATGAAGGTCGGAACAGTCAGTAGTTTCCGGACCCCATTTTTGAAAACGACGTTGTATTGTCCCGATAGCTGAATTCCAATGAGAACAATATTTCACAAAGAAAAGATCTGAACTAGGGTTGGCTAATAAAAAAGAATTTAAGTGGTAGGATGACCAAGAGTAGTACCGAGAAGTACAAGAGTGAATGGAAAGCGGGGGAGCGATGCCCATAGTGTTTGCACTTCTGCCAGTTGGGAAGCGTTGGGCCTAGTGGTGGGCCACGGGTAGGTCCAACCTAAAGATTCAATTTTTCTGCGCGGATCTCCTATTGCAAGTAGACTCGCAATCCGTGACCATGGTCTCAACTACTGAGCCTCTCTAAATTTCTCAGAGCATGTAGTTATCCAGTCGGCTGAAGCTAGGAGAATGTAAGTCTGATTTTTCGCGCAATGAAACAATCCGACAGCATCCTCAGCATTTATAACACACGCGTTCGACCACTCCTTGAGTATGGCAGTTCGCTGTACTCCAAAATGTCAAAGTCCGATAGGATCTCCATCGAAAGTATTCAAAGACGTGTCAATAAGCAGGTGATGGGTTGGTCAACGACTCTGAATTACAAGGAGCGCTGTCTGGCCCTCAAACTTGAGCCACTTTGGCTACGACGACTGAAAATCATCCTGGCTTTTCTGCATAAACTGATGAATAGGCGCCTCTTCTCCACCGAACAACCCATATTCTCCTCTACCAGCCTCTACCCTCTTCGTCACAGGTCTCTAACCATTCATACACAAATCGCCGAATCCTCTTTAAGGTCGCATTTCTTTCTTGTTGTTTAATGCCAAGCTTTTCGTACAAATTTCCATCACATTCGGTGCATACAGAACCAATCCAGTTTTTTAAGGCTGCCTCTAATACTAACCTAAGAGATTTACACCCTTCTTCCAATTGACCAACGCCCATATCTCGGAAGAGCGTTCCTTTGAGTCAGCCAAGGATTTCTAAATACACATCCCACCCCCTGCTTTCCACAACAATCAATCTGAGGGCACAACAGAACCTAGTATACCAGCGTAATATAAATAACACCGTAGATCAACCCTCGCTGATCGCTGGGTAAATGAAATGGTGGTAAACATTTTAAGGCTGGCCCACCACTAGGCCCAACGCTTCCCAACTGACAGAAGTGCAGACACTATGGACATCGCTCCCCCGCTTTCCATTCAAAAAA
>LUCM01002356.1:218330-251022 GCA_008360955.1 Fasciolopsis buskii | reverse complement strand
CTAAATAATAAATGCAAAATGAGCAAAGCTTTTCGCGGCCCGGAATCAAAAATGCGACCCCTTTTCGTCTTTTTGCATCATTACAGCAGTTGGACTACCTCTGATGGTCGTATGCTACCTTTATAGATTTGCCCTCCATTTTACTTTCTCTACTTTCCCGGGTATTCCAGTTGAATATCAGACAGTGATCACCTCTTTATAAACCCACACAGATACGTTTGATTGCAAACTCCTAATTAGTTCGAATATTCCATTTATTTGCTATGTAAGCCAATGTATTCATGAAAGCCAGGCGGCTCTGATTAACCATCGTTAATTTTCAAGTGTTTTATATGCATTATCGGAGAGATATACAGTGGGAGAGTTCGGTTGTGCGTCAACAGGCCAGCATGACAGACCGCTGCCTTTGTTCGTTAAGTCATGGTGTGTTAAGTATATAGATGCTGTGCATGTAACCTTTGTGTCTCCTGAGTTTGCGATTTACGCATCAACGTTGGTTTTAGGCAATTTTGCCCACATTTAGATATATGGCGTTCACTACTGGAATGGCCCCAACTGGTCAGTGGACTTAAAACAGCTTTGCTTTAACTCATAGGGCTTTCCGTATCGCCGGAAACCGATGTCTTTTCACTTGCAACGCACTTCTTCTGCTTTAAGGGCGCTGTCCAGAGCTTGCATCATGTGACTCCAACCCACCGTGGCATTAACCGTTGTCTGATCTGTTCATGATCGTAACGTAGGTGTCGGTTTAGAGTGGAGCACGTATTCGTGTAGTCGTTCGTTTGTCTGCTTCTGTTCTGCGTAGTTGACCTCTGTTGTCGTTGCATGCATTGTCCCGCTTTTATCATCTCTTTCTCATTTCTCTGTCTTCCGATCCAGCTCTCATCACTTCAAAACACCTTGGCGAAGCATTTCCAGTTCGGCAATTCGATCCATGCCACCTTGTCCCGGACCATTCGTTCAATCAAAGCGTAGATCATGAATTTGTTCGAACAACATCCGCCTGAATTTTTCAAGAACGAATTCAACCCGTCCTTTCTGCCTTCCGTTTTGTATGCTTACTTGACTTCGTGATTCTCTGGTCTAGAATTTCTTTAAACCGCATTTGAAATTATCCACTTTGGTACATGGTGGTATGAGATCACCTCGACACCAATCTTAAATTCTTTTGCAAACGCACTTTGTCAACTGCTTATTTCACTCCTATCTTGCTGGGGCTTACAGAAGGTTGTTATCTAGGCGCACTTGAAATATTGTCATCTCTGAATCGTACTACAATTCGTAAGCTCTTCTTGCTGCCGCCGATAACCTCCACAATGTCTTGCCTATAAATTCAATATTCATAACCCTTTGCTCCTGTAGTTTCTTCTTGTCGTACCAGAAATTGCGAAACGACCCAAAAGTATGGTTGGAACTAGGCACCCGAGACATGATGCCAACTATCGCTCATGTCGAAAAGTGAATAAAAGTTCACCCAACTACTCGCGATACCCAGCCCCATCTTTAAACAGAAAGGCAAGCGCGTTCTTTGTAGCGGAAAGTCCGTCCTCCTGTCGTCGGCTTGCGGCTTGATAACGCTGGCTATAGAACAATTCCAAAAAGGATCTTTTGCGTCTCAGACTTGCAACGCGTTTAGAGTCGGCCCTGTGTCTGATTTTTGCTGTCGTTACTTTTGCATCAAGGTTCTTCAAATCCAATCGACTGTTATTTTACCACAATAAAAAAAAGGTATTATTACAACGGATACTATTTAATTGGGCGTGTGTTTTTTATGACATGCTACAAAGCAAGAGTGGAAGTCACTCCCAGCTGCCCTTTTCTTGAACACGATCGGGTATAATCAATTGACTCACCCCACGATAGTGGGCATACGCTCCTCGTTCCAAATGTCACGAAGCAAGGAGGCTAGCAGTGAATTTCACCAGAGCTTCTCCACCCAAGTGTTGAAAGAATTGGGAAGTTCATCGGAGGCCGGTTTGTTCTTCTCCTCTTTAGACGGTCGAATATCTCGACCTTCTACTGCCAAATCCATTGCGGGAGATCGACGACCATCTTCCCAAGGACTCGCAGCTGCAGACTTCGGCCTAATACGTTAGCGTGTGGCCAGCAATTCTGCTCCTTGCAAAGTGTATCTTCCCAACGGTCCAGCGTTTGTCGGTTTCTACCATGGATGAGCCCACTATTTTTCTATTGCCCACACGACTTCACTAAACTGAACAGTTCTCCGGCCCACCGGTTTCCACGTTAAAGGCTTAAACAGTCTTGGACTGCTTGCACAATCTGAGGGCAGCTCCTCCTGGCTTGCCCGTCAATCTGTTACGTTGAGTAGGCAAGGCGCAGCTCCCCGAGTAAAACAGGCTTCTGCGTACACCCAGTTCGGGAAGAACAAGGCTCTGACTTTGTAGTCAGTAGCAGGTGGTTGTTTATTGCACATGTTTGAAAAACTGGCGATGCTACCAGGAAGCCTGTATTACTCGGAGCTGCGCCTCGCTTACTCAGCGAAAACAGATTGGACGGGCAAAGGGACTTCCCTAGTTTTGTTGCAGACAGTCCAAGACTGTTTAAGCTTATACGTGAAACCGGTGGGCGGAGAACTTCAGTTAGTGAAGTCGTGTGCAATAGAAATAGTGAGCTCATCCATGGTAGACGACAAACGCTGGACCGTTGGGAAGAACACTTCAAGGATCAGATTAGCTGGCCACACGCTAACGTATTTAGGCCGAAGTCTGCAGCTGCGAGTCCTTGGGAGATGTCTCGACTCCCCAATGGATTTGGCAGTAGAGTCGAATATTCGACCTCTAAAGAGGAGAAGAACAACCGGCCTCGATGAACTTCCCCCAATTCTTTTCAACTTGGGTGGAGAAGCTCTGGTGAAATCACTCACCTCCTTGCTTCGTGACATTTGGAACGAGGAGCGTATCCCACTATCGTGGGGTGAGTCATTGATTATACCCATGTTCAAGAAGGGCACTGGGAGTGACTTCCACTCTTGCTTTTAGCATGTCATAAAAAAACACGAATTAAATATAATCCTTGTATATACCTTTTTTATGTGGTAAAACTAACTCGATGGATGAAAGAAACCTTGATGCAAAAAGTACGACAGCATCACAGGCGACCTAACGCGTTGAATCTGAGACGCAAAGATCCTTTTGAATTGTTCTATACCAGCTTATCAGCAGCAAGCTCACGACATGGAGACGGACTTTCGCACAAAGAACGCGCTTGATTTTCTGTTTAAAGATGGCTGGGTATCGCGAGTAGTGGTGCACTTTTATTCACTTTTCGGACAGCGATATTGGCATCAGTCTCGTTGCCTAGTCCACCATACTTTTGGTCGTTTCCATTTCTGTACGACAAGAAAACTACAGGAGCAAGGTTATTGACTATTTGAATTTATAGGCAAAGACATGTGAGGTACGGCGCAGCAGAAGAGCTTACACTGTAGTCCATTCAGATGACAATATTCAAGTGCGCCTAGATAACAACCTTCTGTAGCCCAGCAAGATCAGGATGAATAACAGTTGACAAAGTGCGTTTCAAAGATCTCATACCATGGATACCATGGATAATTTCAAATCGGTTCAAAATTCTAACCAGAAATCACACCAAGTAAGCATACAAAAACGACAGAAAGGACGGGTTGAATTCGTTCTTAAAATTCAGGCGATGTTTCGACAAACACTACGCTTTGATGAACAATGTCCGGGACAAGGTGCAATGATGCGATGCCAACTGAGAAATGCTTCGCCAAGGTGTTTGAAGTGATGAGAGCTGGATCGGAGACACAATAAGAAAGAATGAAAGCGGACAATGCAGCACGACAGAGGTCAACTACGCAGAACAAACAGACAAACGAACGAACACACGAATACGTGCTCCACTCTACCACACCTACTTACAATCACGGAATGCCACGTGGTTGGAGTCACATGATGCAGCTGGACAGCGCCCTTAAGCAGAGAAGTGCGTTGCAGTAAAACATCGGTTTTCCGGCGATAACGAAAGCCCCTAGAGTTAAACAAACTTAATCCACTGACAGTTTGCATTCCAGTAGTAACCCATATATCTAATGTGCAATTGCCAAACCACGTGATGCGTAATCAGGAGACACCAAGGTTACATGCACGCATCTATATACTAAACCACACATACTTACGAACAAGCAGCGTCTTCATCTGCCTGTGCCACAACGAACCTCCCACTTAATCTCTCGATAATGCATATAAACACTGAAAATTAAACTGGAATCAGACCCCTCTTTCTCATATACATTGGCTTACGATAGCAAATAAATGGAATAATTCGACTAATAGGAGTTTGCATCAAACGTATCTGTTGGGGTTTATAAAAGTATCACTTCTGATATTCAACTGGAATTACCCGGGAAAGTATGAGAAAGTATGAGGGCAACTAAGTAGACGACCATCGAGTAGTCACAACTGCTGTAATGCAAAAAAGACGAAAAGGGTCATTTGATCCGGAAAACTTTAGCTCATTTGCATTTATTATTTAAAACCATTGCTTCCTTGATCGTGAATGATATAACGTTAATAACACGTCGTGTTACTAACATTATACTATTTGCAATTAAAACCAATACATGGCCCGTCGACTTTTCGATACACTACTTACGTCGTTCGGTCCTAATATCTAAATTACTTCCTCTTTCACAAAACAACAAACACTACACGCTCGTGGCAGGTTGTCAAATGGAGAGGTGATCAGATGCGGACAGATTTTAGCCTGATCTACAGCGCTGAATTTTACTGTCCTGAAGCACAAGCCTGAGTACACTTCATGTGCCATGGAAACCACGACGAAGGACAAAAACAGCAAGCGAGAAAGAAAGAAAAGGAAACAATGGTTTACTACATACGATAGCTTCTCAATCCCCCACCTTCAAATCATCGGTTATCCATGGTCCATGATTCCCCATTGACCTGGATACTATCCGGTTGACTCACTACTGACGAACAACCACCCCGACATCATGAACAAACAGTCTCAGTCACCATTTCGATTTCATCGCTGAAAATATCTTTCAAGAGCGAGCATCTCTGCCAGGATAATGAGTTTCATCTCTCCGGATAGTGGTGCTTCTACGGGGGAAGCACTGTATATACTGGGTGTTCTTCGTTTGTAGAGCCGGGAGCAGTTAAATTGGTATTCTATTGATGGGCAATTTACCACTGCTTTTCTGGAGGGAGTGGTAAACCAGGTGATTTACATGTCAAAAGTTCCGAGTTTCCAATAACCTTGCAGCTCAGCTGGTAAGGTAAATGCAACGGTAAAGACTGTGCGGAATAGATCGATTATCTCGGTGCATATCGAGGACATTTAGCCTAAAACTCGAGTAACATCTGCGCTTCTGGAAATAATCGGTGATGCAGATGCATCTAGTCACACATTCCGAAAAGAATTCTATTGGTTTGAAATAGTTGATCATAAAAATTTGCAACTAAGAAAACTCGCAGCAGTGTCACATTTCGACGTCGCATCATTTATTGGACTCATCTATCACAAGTATTTTAATGTACATCACTCACGAGCGTATGACGGTTCGCGGGTCGGCAGTTTTAATATAACATTGGGATTTCAGGCAATTTTACTCAGGGTTCTAGATAGCGGCAACTTATTGCGATACTTCCTGCTAAATACAAAGTAGTAACTCCATTAGCTACAACTTCAAGTGTTGTATCAATTCCAACTTTTAATTCTTGTTTGCGAAATCAGACAATAAACAGACATTCATAAAAAGTAGAACGACTTAAACTGACCCGACATTCATTTTGTAATTCGATATGAAGACAAGCGAGACAAGACCATGGCAACTGAGTAGAATGACAAAAATAGCACCTGAATAGAAATCACTTACAATTAGACACGGTGTGCTGTGGTATGGAAGAAGAATCAAGCTCAGAATGTGCTGACGGCATCATGACCGCCATGGGGCGAGAGTAATTCGTAGAGCGATAAACACTTTGCTCGAACGGAGCACATGGATTCGTCTTGGCACAGTACTGCTGCTGTGTCTGCACTGGTACCTGGGTCGGTTGTACACGGTCTAACGACGTACACTTAGGCAATCTTCCGCGAGACGTGTCGGACACATGAAGATCATAGTTCAACGGTGTTACTTCACTCATAGGTGTTGCGTCAGACAATTTGCCTTCAATGGGCGAGTCCTGGTGATGATGAAAAGTAGGGTGATATGGACGGTGTGGAAAATTCGGGGCATCTTGATGCTGACTGAAGTGCAGTACCGGACGGGCTGTGGACAGCGATGGATCTAATGAGTGCTGCGGCTGAGGATCGGGAAATCGTCCCGCTTGTCGATAGATTAGCGAATGCTCGTTGGATACAAACCCCTGTTCATTAGCGCGGTTCGCGTCGTATGACATATCGACGTTGTTGGGCAACGAGTTCACGTTCATGGGCCGAGTGAGCAAGCGCTGAGCGAGATTCGAACTTTTGTCACCTGCTGCATCGGTTGAATAAAAATTAGGACATAATAGGAGTGGGTGCTCGATAAAATGCTACTCAACAACCACATAATAAACTTTAGGGAGATTTCTGTTCGTGTTTTTAATAAATACAGGGCAGAGCAAGAACGAAGTGAGAAGCAATTGTGGCCACAATATCATAGCACTGACAATGTTACTCGGGCTGGTGATCAAACATTTGTAATGAAATTGCCCAGCTCAGCGAACAAACCAACACCATTCCGATGAACCTGAGGTACGAGAAAGAACATCATTCTCTAACCTGCCAAATATATATATATATATATATCTACATATACATATATATATATATAACTGCAAGTAGTATCCGGATGAATGAACAAAATTTCTCCGGGAGCAAAGGACCGATCGTCAGGAAAGCGTATCCGGTACTCTCTTGTCCAAACACCTGTATACTTATGTACTCCGAAATGGTGGCCCGGAGGTACGGTTAAAACTCGAAAACAGGGGCAAAGCGAAGTGAACAACCAGACAACTTTTTTTTAAATTTTACAACCACTGAACTTGGACAAAAGTGCTCCGACATTGGTTCAAACCCTACAGACGCTGCAAAAAAAGTTGAAAACCTAGGAACGAGGGAAAAAATTTCCAGAACAAAAACGACATTGACTGAAACACTGAAACATATAACTTGAAGTTTCCAACCATACCTTGCGGGATCAACGCAACCTTACATACACGAGTCTGTCAACTGGCTAGAGTAGTCACACTCTTTACCCATGTCATCCACCAACTATATCGATTCACCTTCCAAACATTACATGACTGCTATAAAACAGCATATAACGAAACAGCCATTCCGTGGAAACGCAAAAAATATGTCCCGATCCGATATACCACCAATATTCACAGAAGCTTTTGACAAAAGAATAGTGCAGCAGCGCGCAAAACGAATAAACTGCGAGCAACATATTCCAACATATTCCAACAACACGCATCTCTCATCAATCTCCAACCGAATCTCGTTTCCCCATCCGTCTACGTAGATTGCCTCCAGTGATAACACGCCCGATACTCGTAACACTTCATTGTCAAATAGTGTAGCAGGTGGTTTTCAGTCTGTAAGCTCACATTTTCTCAAGCCTCGTCAGCCTCTAAATCTCGGCTCCTTCAGTGTACACACTCTCATGCAGGCTGGCCAACAGGCGTGTTTAGCTCTGACAGTGGACTCACTTTCGATTGATTTCTGCTGCGTGAGTGAAACACGAATTCAGGATTCGAGTAGAGTAATTCAACTAACTGCGCCTAATGTCTCGTCAAGATATTTTCGTCGCACTTCGGGAGACGAAGCAGCTCAAGCTGTGGCTCAATACGGTGTAGGAATAGTCTTAACTGAGAAGGCTGAAGCGGCCCCTTCAGACTGGATCCCGGTTAACAGTCGCTTGTGCGCCGTCATACTGCAGGGTTCAGTCGGTGTGTGGAAGGATGGTAGTGTTAAGCGCAATCCCCTCGGTATACGCTCCAACAAACTGCAGCACTGACATGGAAGAAGACCAGTTTTATGATAACCTCGTCACTCTTGTTCGGAAGAACAAACGCTCTGACATTGTAGTGGTAGCAGGTGGTTTTATTGCACATGTTGAAAAACTGGGTGTACCAGAAGCCTGTTTACTCGGGAGCTGCGCCTTGCTTACTCAGCGAACAGATGACGGGCAAAGACTTCCCTAGTTTTGTGCAGACAATCGTTTATTCCTGTCTAGTACGAATTTCCGACACAGTTCGCATCGTGCGGCGCCATGGCGCTCTAACTCGACGGATAGTCTGAGTCAGATCGACCATATTGCAGTAAACTACCGTTGGTGCGGTTCTGTCTAGAACTGTAGATCGTACTGGACCACGTACGTCTACTCAGATCATGGGTCAGTTTTAATGCGAAATTCGCCTCAGCTCAACGGCCATCGAGGCAGGCCACAAACCCATTAGTCGTCGAACGTCTGTGTGATTCGGCTGTTCGCAAAAGCTATGAACAGAAACTAGCCGACGAACTAAGAACCTCGATGAGCACCAACGTAGACGAGTCGTCCTAGGACGAAATCAAACAGGCAATGTATTTGGCAGCAGATTTCGCCTGTGGTCCTAAATCCAGCGTTCATCAAAGACACCAGATCTCACAAGGCTCGCTGGGTCTAATAGAACAAAAATACCAGCTCACCAACTACAAGCAGGCGAAGAAGATGCGTCGATAGCTGCATCGTAAACTAACGGTAAGCCCTAGGAATGACCATGAGAACTGATGGATTAAGGCAGCCAAGGAAATGGAAGTAGCAGCCGCTTCAGATAACAGTCCAAGACTGTTTAAGCTTATACGTGAAACCGGTGGGCGGAGAACTTCAGTTAGTGAAGTCGTGTGCAATAGAAATAGTGAGCTCATCCATGGTAGACGACAAACGCTGGACCGTTGGGAAGAACACTTCAAGGATCAGATTAGCTGGCCACACGCTAACGTATTTAGGCCGAAGTCTGCAGCTGCGAGTCCTTGGGAGATGTCTCGACTCCCCAATGGATTTGGCAGTAGAGTCGAATATTCGACCTCTAAAGAGGAGAAGAACAACCGGCCTCGATGAACTTCCCCCAATTCTTTTCAACTTGGGTGGAGAAGCTCTGGTGAAATCACTCACCTCCTTGCTTCGTGACATTTGGAACGAGGAGCGTATCCCACTATCGTGGGGTGAGTCATTGATTATACCCATGTTCAAGAAGGGCACTGGGAGTGACCGCAGCAATCATCGTGGGATTAGTTTAATTCCGATAGTTATTAATGTGTTAGCTTCGATAATGTTGCGTTGTTTGAAACCAATTCGCGAGAGCAACGTCCGCGAACGCCATCGACCAGATATTTCCTCTTCGACATTTACTGGAAGCGCGCCGCACACACCGGCGCGGTACGATCATAGTCTTTCTCGACTTGAAGGGCGCGTTGGATTAGATGTATCGAACACCACTGTTCAGTGTTCTTCATTGGAAGGGAATGCCAACGAAGTGCTCGAACCCGTTGCCAGCATTATATTCGCACACCTATGATCACATGAGAGCATAGAACGAACTAACGAGTTTATTGGAAACGACTAGCGACGTTCGACAAATGTCCCATCTCTGAATTCTCGTTTAACTTCATCATGGACGAGGTAATGGAGGATGCTTTAGGAGATCTCCAGGAGGTAGGGATCGAACAGGGAAGTGGTAAGAAGCTGTTTGATCTAGATTACACAGATGACGTCGTGTGTCTGTTCGAATACGCGGATCATGCACAACGTGCACCAAATACATTGTCGAGGTCTATAACTCGGTTCGACATGTGGTTCGTACCTTCAAAGTGTAAAATGCTGTTACGCTACTGGACGACAGTAGTGCCGAACTTGATACTGGGTGGAGAGAAACTGACGAACGTGGACCGTTTCACCTACCTCAGTAGCGAACTTAGGTAAAGTAGATGTCTCACGTCTTGTTGGTCGGGGTCCGAAAGACCCGTCAACTAGCTGTCTGGAGACACTGAAGGATATAGCAGTGAACCGTGAACAGTGGCGATCGTGTTGTCATTTTCTCTCGAGTCAGAATGATTGACAAAGTGCGTGTTTACAGTTAGACTGTGTTCCGTATATTGGCTATTGCAGCATTCCTATCTTTTCCCGCCCTTCGTAAGTCCATTCCCTGTTCCGTTTGCATAGTCACTGTTTTGATAGAAACATGTGACCCTGTGGAAAAGGCAGCGGTCAGTGGGGCTTGCCTTGCTGTTTAATGCTTGACGGTGATGAAATGCCGAAAGTTTTCTAATATATTCTGCCTTCACGGCGATGCTTCGGCGATGTACATCAGCAGGGACCGTATTTCTGCTGCGAGCTCTATCTTTAATCCATAAGGGGATGTCATGGCGGTGCCATCGGTGTTTCAAGGTGGCGAATGGTCATGGAGTCACCTGCATGCGCGAGTGCACTTCATCCGATGTACGAACACCAGATGAGTTGCAACTATCAAATAACGTAAACGACCTACCTCATACGGTTCATCCCTTTCAAGGACAAGCTTGAGCTTCGATCCAATCCAATCTTGCAACAGTACTTCGTACTTCGAATGGGTAAAATTCACCCCAAACATATCTACATGTTCGCAGAGACGATTGAGAAGGGCCTGAAACTTCGGTCCTCTATCAGCAACACACGACCGATCGCCTGTCCAATGAGGAGCAGCATTTTAATCGGTTGGTAAATAGTGCAGCAGTTTCAGTTTTTGAAACTTCTCTATTCACCGATGCTCACGAACTTCTCTCAGGTTCTTGGTCAGGGGACTTGTCCGGAATTTGAACGTTTCACAGTACCTGGCATGTGGGAGAGCAGACCTGTAAGCATTCAACAGAACAACTGAGACCAAGAAGATCCACCTTTTCTGAGTCCGCAAGTCATGAAGTCCTGTGTGGCAAGTGTTTCTGGGCGCAGGGCTTTTTTGGTTTGTCCCCGGTGCTCGCTCGCATCCTGGGCATATCGTTTTGACCATAACCGCATTGAAAGAGTCGACTGAAACTGAAGTCGGTGACTTTCAGAGTCAGATGTGCAGGAAAAATGATTTTCCTGCTGTTGTGACCACAGAGTAGGCGCAAAAAAGCGAGCACGAACCAAAGCCTGCCCTGAATCTGCGAGCATGGGCCCGAATGATCAACAATCTTCGATTGGTCCACGGGACTGGTGACCGGCGTCAAAGTGATCAGTCTGAGTCCATCGCTGTGAAGGCGAAGGAGGCACCTGGTGAGCCAGTGTCGCTTTCCATAGCAAGAGGTGTTTGTCAGAAACGGCATGTGGTCAGAACGGATTCGGACGGGACAATCATCATCGTCAGGGCGATCAGCGGGAACAGAGAACCAGACTACGAAGTACAGCTAAGCAGCCAAAGTGCGTGTCCGTTGAACTCACATTTCAACCGATCGAAATGAGTTTCAGTAGAACTCGTCTTTGACCTAGTGTGTGACCTTACGTAGTTTTACGCCACACCAAGTTAAAGGGCCGATCCTCCCGCTTCGCGCAGTAGACCGTTGTGATTACGGGGTATGACTCTTACATAACACTCATGCTTGTATATCATAAAAAAGGAGGGCTGCAATCAGTGGGTGCATGAACAAATACGATGAGCAAAAAATGACGCTTCAGTCGACTGTCACTGACAAGTACAGAGCCGTCCAGCCGATCTGCAAACAAACGACTGTTAAAAGGGATCTAATCTAACAGTGCACGGTAAGTTTGCGTGCTCAGGCCAGTCTGATCAGGAACCTTCGAAATCGGATCAATTGACTCGCGAAGAGTGGGGCAGAAGAATGAGGTTGTGTCAGGATTGCGAAGAATGGTTATGGATAAGGGACCTTGCACTTTTTGGAGACGCAGCGCACATCTATTATAAAAGGACAGTTTGTTTCCCTATGCAGATGAATGTGCCGTCATCAAAGGCCACTAACTGAATTGAATTATTTCTTTCTCTTCCATCAGATAATTTCAACGAGCCGCAATCTCATGACATCTTGCTTAGTCCTTCAATCAGAAGAATGGAAATCAGAAAATTTCCTTGTAGAAAGAAAAATGAAGGTTTTTGGGGGACAGACATTTCACGGTCGCCCATGCTGCAGATAGGATTTTCATTCCTAACTGGAGCCTGTGACCCAAAAGTACGACTGGCAAAGCGATGGGACGTCAACCACGCACGGGAACCCTGAGAAGAAGCATAGTTATCGGAACTGCCGCACTCAAAGCAATAAACAGTGCGGTTCTGATTATTCTGCGTGGCGACCGATGAAGTGCTGGATTTATTGTTCGGGATAGTCGTGGTTTGCGGATGGGTACTTCTAAGAAGCACACTAAACAGGAGGACGACTAGGGCTGTCAACTAAAGCCTTTGGTTGTAACAAGAACCTGTCCACAAGGCAGTGGACAGTGGTTGATTGGAATCCCATCAGTTCTTCCACTAGTATTTCCGTCTGAAGTGCCAGATCAAATCGATCCCAACCTGTACTTGGCAAACTATGATAAAATAGTGACTACAAACAAATCACATCAGCGCATGATAAAAGATTACAAGGAATGAATTGGATACACTCGGTTAGTTGAAGGCGGTATCAATGAGGTACACGCCTTTCTGACAAATGCAGCATTTAGAGGTTGAGTAAAAGGCATTACTCTAAAAGTATAAAATGTGGCCACCGAATTTGGTAGATGGGGGACTGTACTTAAGGGGGAGCAAAAGACAGAGAGCTAATGCACAGCGACTGGTTAATCAAGTTTCAGAAACGCATGAACATAAATGGAAGAACGAAAAACGACGATGTTGATTTATGGTGACAACTCACAAACGGCGAGTTGTTAGCGTACTGAACACACTACTCAAATCAGGATGGCGTAGATAAAAAAATTACGTGGTGGCACCACTTAGACAGATGACCGCTATGCTATCAGGTATTTATCAATGACCTAATTCCGTACGTACGAATAGCGGCAAAATAAACCTCATCAAAAAGCTGATTGGACTATTAAATCAGACGCTTCATCAATTAAATACTTACTTCTTCCATTTGAATGAATTTGGGAGGTGACAGGGGACACTAGTGGACGATCTCCCATTCCAGAGTGTACGATGTTTGTGGCAAAGGATACGGAAGGACCACCGTTATTGTTTTCAGGCGTTCTAGATGGGGCTCTGTTTGAATTCAGCAGAATCCGATTTCGATCGCCCAAAGTAACTGCAGCAGACGTTGAGGGCTCGTCAAAAATTAAACCATCGGAAAGACCATCGTAGCTTAGCAATGCATCGGAATCTAGCTGACCGTGAATAGTGACAGAAGCTGGCTGTGGTGTATGAGCATCAGGAGATGATTTCGTATTGCATATACCTTCAAGAGGTCCCCAAACTGACGAGCTATTTGGACCGGCACTGCAGCTGCTACTGCTGCTCCAACTCTCCAAACCCGAGTCTCCACTCATTAAAGATGCTGTGCAAATAGGTTTTGTCCCAGTGAAAGGTGATCGTGAATGGCCTGTATCCCCCCAACGTGAACATTCTTCCTTTAGTCCGACAGAAGAGGAAATACCATTGATCCATTCCGCAGTTTTTGGTGTTGAATTATCAAGCGAGGGCATATCACGAGCAAGAATTTCCTGAAGATCCGTGAAAAAGGCATCTGTTTCGGAATTGACATGCTTCTGATAAGCTAATTCAGACAGGATGTCCGCCTGATCAGGCTGATTTAACGGTGAATCAAACTGCACCGGAGTAGTTTCGTTGCCTTTGGCGTTCGAAAATGAAGACCTTTGCATACTACCTGTAAAATCATTGACCGGACTGATACCTGAGATGGATCTGAATTCCTCCGAGGCAACCAAGCCAGCGTCGGAGGAATCGTGGAAGAACTGGGTCACTGAAGAGCTAGTTGGATCTGGCGCACATAAGAGCTGTTCTACAGTACTTCGAACCATAGAATCCGGCCGAACACTCGTTGATTTTCCGTCCACAGAGCAAGCTGTGACTGCAGTCCAATCTTCAACTGATTTCATATCCTGATTCATGCTATCATATGCTTGGATAGGATCGAAGTTTGCCACGTCTGCCTTTTTATGGGATGACGGAGAATACGGACGCATAACGCCACTGGGATCAGAGTGAGAAGCGGAACTAACAGCGATATGATGGGTAGATGAACTAGATAAGGCAGTGCTCATCAGTGCTACAGAATTATCGTCAGTTTTTTGTAGACATGAGTTATCTCCATTCTCATAGCTCTTCTCACTTTGGGATTCACTCAGTGAAACGTCAAATTGACCTTGTTGCTGAAAACGTGATGGTGTGTCGTTACACTGAATAATGGATCCCGGAAAGGAGTAAATATCCACACCAAGCAGCCGAACAGGTTCTGACGAATTCTGAGAATGGTTTGCCAGGGCTGGTTGCTGCTTAGGACCAGAAACATCATTCGGAAAATTCGAAAAGTTCCTCTTAATAAGCTGTCCTCTTACAGTGTTCGGAGAGCAAAATTCCGGAAGATTCACAGGTGATTGGAATTTATTCACATAAGAGGGTGCAACCTGTTGTAAGTAATCATTTCGGTCCTGCGCTAGCAGTTCTTGCAAGGAATTCTTCCGTTCTGAAATTAGAAAAATGTAGCACAGAGTAAATACCGTTTGCAAAAAACGCTAAAAGAAAATTGGTCTAAAAAATTGCTCCCAAAAAAATTCCTATACCAGTGCGCTCGTTACACAGTTTCTCAACACAATCTCATTCACATCGTTACCCGGATGAATCGATCATACGTCCATTAAACACTCACATGGTCATTCGTCAGACGATTCTCGTCCGTCAGGCAAGGTAAACCTACACAAAGGTGACAGCAGGCCCGAAAGTATTGGCCTACATTTTCAGTAGTACATTGCGCAAACACATACATCAACAAAATATCCCCGGAAACACACGACCCGTTTCGCATTTATTGTCACCCTTCACTTATGTCTACTCAAAACATCCCAAACCATCCTTATACTAGTGCGCTCCTGCCTCACTTACTCACCACAATCTCATCCAAATCATTATACCAGCACGTATGCATTCATCATAAGTCCAGTCAAGAACCACATGGTCATTCGTTCGACGATTCTCGACCCTCAGAACAAATAGTTAACATTCACAAAAACGGGACACGACGGCCTGAACACCGATTGGCTCACACTATTTAGTTAGTATATTTCGCATACACATGGATCACCTAAATTTACACGCACAAACAAGACCCGTTTCGCATTCATTGCCGCTCTTCACACCCATGCCTTATCATAATTGTCCCCTTAAAAATTCCTATACCAGTGCGCTCGTTACACAGTTTCTCAACACAATCTCATTCACATCGTTACCCGGATGAATCGATCATTACGTCCATATAAAACACTCACATGGTCATTTCGTCAGACGATTCTCCGTCCGTCAGGCAAGGATAAAACCCACCAAACCGGTGACAGCAGGCCGAAAAGTATTGGCCTTACATTTTTCAGTAGTACATTGCGCAAACACATACATCAACAAAATATCCCCGGAAACACACGACCCGTTTCGCATTTATTGTCACACCTTCACTTATGTCTACTCAAAACATCCCAAAAAAACCATCCTTATACTAGTGCGCTCCTGCCTCACTTACTCACCACAATCTCATCCAAATCTTTACCAGCGTCAATGCATCATCATAAGTCCAGTCAAGAACCACATGGTCATTCGTTCGACGATCCTCGACCCTCAGACAAAGTTAACATTCACAAACGGACACGAGGCCTGAAACGATTGGCCTACACTTTTAGTAGTATATTTCGCATACACATGGATCACCTAAATTTACACGCACAAACAAGACCCGTTTCGCATTCATTGCCGCTCTTCACACCCATGCCTTATCATAATTGTCCCCTTAAAAATTCCTATACCAGTGCGCTCGTTACACAGTTTCTCAACACAATCTCATTCACATCGTTACCCCGGATGAATGGATCATACGTCCAGTTAAACACTCACATGGTACATTCGTCAGACGATTCTCGTCCGTCAGGCAAGGTAAACCTACACAAAGGTGACAGCAGGCCCGAAAAGTATTGGCCAACATTTTCAGTAGTACATTGCGCAAAACACATACATCAACAAAATATCCCCGGAAACACCACGACCGTTCGCCATTTTTGTTACCCCTTCACTTTATGTCTACTCAAAAACATCCCAAAAACCCATCCTCTTACTAGTGCGCTCCTGCCTCACTTACTCACCACAATCTCATCCAAATCTTTACCAGCGTCAATGCATGATCATAAGTCCAGTCAAGAACCACATGGTCATCGTTTCGACGATTCTCGACTCAGGACAAAGTTAACATTCACAAACGGACACGAAGCCTGAAACGATTGGCCATACACTTTTAGTAGTATTATTTCGCATACACATGGATCACCTAAATTTACACGCACCAAACAAAGAACCCGTTTTCGCATTCATTGCCGCTCTTCCACACCCATAGCCTTATCATAAATTGTTCCCCTTAAAAATTCCTATACCAGTGGCGCTCGTTACACAGTTTTCTCAACACAATCTCATTTACATCTTTACCCGGAATGAATCGATTCATACGTCCATTAAACACTCACATGGTCATTCGTCAGACGATTTCGTCGTCAGGCAAGGTAAAACCTACACAAAGGTGATAAGCAGGGCCCGAAATATTGGCCTACATTTTCAGTAGTACATTGCGCAAACACATACATCAACAAAATATCCCCGGAAACACACGACCCGTTTCGCATTTATTGTCACCCTTCACTTATGTCTACTCAAAACATCCCAAAAAACCATCCTTATACTAGTGCGCTCCTGCCTCACTTACTCACCACAATCTCATCCAAATCTTTACCAGCGTCAATGCATGATCATAAGTCCAGTCAAGAACCACATGGTCATTCGTTCGACGATTCTCGACCCTCAGACAAAGTTAACATTCACAAACGGACACGAGGCCTGAAACGATTGGCCTACACTTTTAGTAGTATATTTCGCATACACATGGATCACCTAAATTTACACGCACAAACAAGACCCGTTTCGCATTCATTGCCGCTCTTCACACCAATGCCTTATCATAATTGTCCCCTTAAAAATTCCTATACCAGTGCGCTCGTTACACAGTTTCTCAACACAATCTCATTCACATCGTTACCCGTTGAATCGAGATCATACGTCCATTAAACACTCACATGGTCATTCGTCAGACGATTCTCGTCCGTCAGGCAAGGTAAACCTACACAAAGGTGACAGCAGGCCCGAAAGTATTGGCCTACATTTTCAGTAGTACATTGCGCAAACACATACATCAACAAAATATCCCCGGAAACACACGACCGTATTCCAGTTTATTGTCACCCTTCATCTTATGATTACTCAAAACATCCCAAAAAAAACCATCCTATATAACTAGTGCGCTCCTTGCCATCACGTTACGTATCACCACAATCTCATTCCAAATCTTTACCAGCCGGTCAATGCATGATCATAATGTTCAGTTCAAGACCACATGGTCATTCCGTTCGCTTCTCGACCCTCAGACAAAGTTAACATTCACAAACGGACACGAGGCCTGAAACGATTGGCCTACACTTTTAGAGTATAATTTCCGCAACACATTGGATCACCTAAAATTTTACACGCACAAACAAGACCCGTTTCGCATTCATTGCCGCTCTTCACACCACATGCCTTATCATAATTGTCCCCTTAAAAATTCCTATACCAGTGCGCTCGTTACACAGTTTCTCAACACAATCTCATTTACATCGTTACCCGGATGAATCGATCATACGTCCATTAAACACTCACATGGTCATTCGTCAGACGATTCTCGTCCGTCAGGCAAGGTAAACCTACACAAAGGTGACAGCAGGCCCGAAAGTATTGGCCTGCCTTTTCAGTGGATGATGAATCGATTGAAGAACCAAATGGTAATTCATGAGGAAATTCTCATTTCTGAGACAACGTTGTCCATCGCAAGGTCCTACAGTATTAGCTGTTGTTTTTAGTAGATTTCGTTTTTTATTGAAATAATAGCTTACTTTGTTTTTTTTTCGGCTAGGGCCGGGTGCCATCAGCGGGCTTTCAATTTTGACGGTTGACTAGTGGTAGGAGGATTCGAACCCGCGAGCTTCACGTTCAAACGCCAAGACCCTATATCCGTCTGTTATTCACTGATGCTCCTAGCGATTTAAATGAGTTTCTAATGGTTATCCTTTCCTATTTGTGTACAGGTCGTTAAGGCCTATCCTACTGATTTCTCACAAATGAGAAACGATAGAACGGTATTTTACCACTAGTCCTCAAAGCTGAAATTAACGGACTGAATCATCGTGCCATCTTCCCTATGAGTATCACAGGTATTTTACTTTAGAGCGCAATTTAAATTTCATAATTAAGTTTGGTAAGGGCCTTGATTACCTGTACGGTAATTATAAATGTCATGGTCATAAACATTATTTTAGTTTTTCGTCCCTTGTCTGAATCATAAGCATAGTGGATGAAACACGCCTGTAGCAGCTTGGTCTCCCTGCACGGGAAAGACCATAAAATGTGACCCTAAAACGTGGCGTGATGTAGAAACACCAGGTGTAATAACGAACCGGGCAACAATGGATTGCCAACTACCACCAAATATCAGCAAAAGCACAGAAGGTAATTAACTACATCCGTTCGTCGTTTTAATGATTCACAAAGAACCAAGATGAATTACCTTATTTAGGATACTGAACCCCACCAAATTAACAGCATGTAAGAGAATAAAGTACTGATAAATGACAGATACAACATTTCCAAATTACTAATTGACAGATAAAAAGGTGTCAGTCCGAACTTGGAACCAGTTTGTCATTTGGTGGTCTCACTTGAAACTCTGTACACTTCAGGACACCATATTTAACCCGATGGCTGCACGTTCACAAATTTGCGACAGGCTTTACGCACGAGTACGGTGGAAGGGACATGTCCCGTACCTTCTAGGGTCCACTACACGGAAGAGGGGAAGTAAGCCAGCAAATAACCCTGAAACTTGGAGTGGAACAGGACCATATAAGATACCAAGAAGTCAGATGCAGTGCAGCAAGCCGTTAAAGTGAATTGCGCTTTGCCACCACTCATTTACGAAACAGGGCCATTGTTCAATTTCGTCCGTAACATTTCCCTACACTACTTTGGAATGATGTCAGAATCATCCGGAATAACGACGAAACCATTAGAAAAGATGACCCGGCTGGTCTAATGGGATCTGGTTCGAATAGGTCTGAAACGTGACCCATCTGATGTGGGACATTTGTGCGTACGCAGTGTAAGTTGCACTGACCTTCTATGCACACGTACACTTGCCATGTTCGCACCCAGCTAGGAACATTTGGTGTATTCATCCATGAAACTGACCTAATTCCGAACCCACAGGAAAAATTTCGTAGTCGACTTTTTGTAAATCCTTAATACTGATTCGTGGCTGGTCATTATGTCATATACCTTACAAATCCAAAGGCAAATTCACACTAACCTGTGTGGTATTGGCTAATGTGTCGCCTCAGTTGATCTTGTCGCGGTCCGATGAACTGACATTCATCCATTGAGCACTTAAATGACATCTCACGGTGACAGTCGTTAACATGTGCCATTAGATATTTCATATTTTGGAAAGATTTTCCGCAACCGGCTACGCTACAATAATACACTAGTGAGAACGCATTAGTGAGTAGAAATAGACATACATGGATTGGATGGACCTTGATCAGGAACAAGACTTTCTGGGAGCACTTGTGAGTAGATTTCTAGTGAGGCGTTTTCAGTATTTTGTATGGTGGCTGGCGTCGATTCTGAGAATTATTACAAGATAAAGGACATACCATACTTCCCGTAGTCATCCCTAACCATTTGCTGTTTGTAGAAAGATGGATTCGGGACACCGTAAGAAGCGGTTACATTTTCGGAAGTTTTGTAACGATGTTCTCCCATGCCACCAGGATTCCAAAAAGTCTGATTTGTGTTGCTAATAACAGCTCCATCAGAATAAGATGAACTAATCGGAATGGCGACATTATTTGGGAAGAAAGGGTCGGAATTTTGGTGGACGGCCTCGATATGTTTTAGCACGTTCCGATTATATTGACTTGAGTAAACACAAAAGGAACATCGGTACCGCTTGGAAGCTAGGGCTCCGGAAGCGTGCTTTCTCATGTGGTTTCGTAAAGAAGCAGCATGTCGGTAATGCTTGCCACACATGGTACAGCGATGTACCTGAGGTGGAGATGCAGATCTCGGGACCTTTGGAGACTGCTTCTTGGAAAACATATCTAGGCGTGACAAGTCCCGGCATTCATCAACTTTGGGTGAGGCAAGCTTGTCGGGAGTGTCCGCCTCACAGACAATGTGTGTGAGCTTGGTTTCCAATCCGGCGTGTGATTCACATTTACCGCCGGCTATTATATTATCGATTGCGTTTCCCTTAGAATTAATCGAAAGTGAAGTGCTTCGAGTACAGCTGCCGCCATCAGATTGTTTCAGAGGACTTCTCAATTCAACATCTACGGTGGACTTCGTCAAGTGAATAGAATCATCTGGCGCATCCACAACATTACTCCGAGTTAATATGCACCCGGGGGTGCTAGAGTTTGATGAAACGGCTTCCGAATCTAATATCGTGGAGAAAAACGAGTCTTCGATTGCGTCACCCACACTGTCCTCCTGACATGAATTCGAAACTCCGCTTTTCTGACCTCCATCCTCGGCAATGCATGTTGAATTCATTAAACCAGAGGTAACTTCAACAGGTGTCGGGGATTTGGAATCGGAATCTAGCTTTGGATTCATCTACATGCCAAGAATATATAACATCGTCCAACTCACGGCTTGAATGTGAAAAACGGATATTTGTTCCGTATCAAGGTCATCGGCAACCGTCCTCGAAGTTTTTTGATTGCTCAAAGGACTGTAAAGGCTCACTGATTCTTTTTGGACATTCAGGTATAGTTAATGAAATTTACCAGGACAGCCTAAGACAGACGAATCCTCCGCGAACCCCTTCGTAGGATGTTGATCCATAAGAAGCCAATCAATTTTCGAAGAGCGCAAAAGAGACGAACTCATCGAGATAAATTAAACATCGGAAGACCTTCGAGGATTTGTAATAAAAAAAGAAAGCCAAAATCCGAACGTCGCACTCTGACAGGCTGGTCAAAAATTCGCCGGAAAATGTAGCGCGACCAACCACCACAAGGACGACTAGGTTTAGTGTCAATTTGGGCCAGCTTCCGTTCCGGTTACATTGGAGCACTTAACAGCGAGATGCTTGACCGTCTGTGTTATTGCATCAATAACCACTTGGACTAAACGATGCTTCGACCACAGGGGGAGGGAGCTCTTTTCAGTCCCTATAGTGCAAGTGTACGACTTGCACGTGACTTCGACTCACACTCCGTAACATTCAAAGGGGCAAATTAATGAAATGCATTTCCCTGTTCCTGCTACCAAAGGGAAGGAAAAAGAGGAAAATTTTTACCCCCACAGCGAGAGAACTACTGCTTTTTGGACGTTCCAGACAAGCTTGTAATGTCACGATCAAAGCATGCATCTCCAGAGCACGGACAGGCACACTCACATCGCCCCAGATGCGATCTAATTTTAATTTAAACATCCTGTTAGTGCGCGTCACATACTGCAAAATAGCAATCCAGTTCACCGCTCCGTTACCAGTGAATTTCGCTCAATTCGCCAATCGAGATCTAAGCTGTATCAGTATCCCCACACTCTCCACTGTTTTCGCAGATAAGAGCCTCGCGCAGGTTCGACTTGATCCTTTAAATATCCTAATTGTCCCGGTGAGATCGCCAACCAATCTGGTATTCAGATGAAAGAAAAACGAAAGTCAATCAATCTCCCTTCAAAGGTATTCTGTCTTTGGCCTGCTGTTATTCATGTGGCTAGCGGCTGCGGCACCTCCAAGTAGGAGGGAGATGACCAAAACTTAAGGCATTATTGTAAAATGGACCTTACAAAGTTCTTGCACAGAGAGTTAAAAACTTCTGCAGTTTGACACGACGGCGCTGACCCCAAACCAAAAAGCTACCCTTGGCTTTCGTTGGCGCATGCTGGACGGGCATTTGAAGTACCAGAATCCTTTGGTTTGTCTGCTGCATTAATCGTAAAAAGATCATCGTCGCTGGCATCTTTGGCGGCAACTAATTTCTTCGAAAGCAAGTTTTTATTTCTGCGGTAAGTGGTGGATCACATGTTTTTGTCCAGCCTGACGCTGAGGCTTTAACTCTGCCCTTCGCACCCGTCCAGAGTGCCCAGCCACCTTCAGATAATCTAAGAACAAATAGCCAGGGGACTCTGATGTCACAGCCAAGTCATTTACGAAGAGCAAATATAACGTTATCCTGCAAACCGAAGCCCGGATTACTCCACTCTTGTGTCGGAAATGGTCTCTTCAACTGAGGTTTAAAATCCATTTAAAAATTCCTCCCATTTTTACCTATTCCAATCATTGCAGCGCCAGCAGCGGCAGATGATTCACCGAGTCAAATGCCCTACTGAATTAGAGGTAACATAACTCAGTCGGTCTGCCCACATTTAGCTTGCGAGTGTTCCCTGATTAAGGACTCTCTTACACTGTAGCGAAGCCAATCAGGACTTCTGGACTGTAAGCTCGTTCATCCGGTAGCGAGAAACCGTTGTGGATGGCCAATACCGCTGCCGACTACCAGTCACTGAACAACGTTGCCCTGCCCAGCATACAAATTGGCCCAGAGAAAGGCTCACCAAGGATTCATAATGGCGCGGTGGATCTAGAACAGACGAGTTAATGTGGCTCGAAGCACCTAAAATCGAGTGAAAGTCGTTTGGTTTGTGCCCCTGAGTTTTGTATGTTGTTTGATCGGTTATCGGTGGTTGCGAGATGCAAGGCCAGACCTGACAAAATGCAATCAACGCATGGGCGTAGATGTAGCCCAATCTTGCTCAAGAGTGAGCAAGTAAAGAACGCAAGGTCACAGAGAGACCTCTTCATCCCGTCGACTACCGGCAGTCAGATGATACATCGACGTGATGGAAAGGCAAAAGTGCGTGTATGTAAGCCGGGGACACCAAATCATGAATTGGGCCAAACGATCACAATGCGTGGCCTGGATTGGACAAATGAAGCCGCGAACCCGAACAACCGGCGAAGTGATGGTAGTTGTCCCGGGGCAACAATGCAAGAAAAAAACTTCCATATGTTTGAAAATTTCACTCAATAAGCGGATAATCTGCATGCTGACTGATTCCATCTGTTATCATTTGTATCAGTGAAGACGGGCGATAAAGATCACAATGTGGGATCGGCCTACCAAAGGTCAGCAATCGGAACAGAGAAACGCTGATATTCGACATGGTGTCAGAGGCACCAAAGGAACCCAGCGGCGGAAGCCCGCTGAATATGGCTAGAAAGTTCTTCATATTTCCCACAATCCATGAATATGCCCCATCCGGACCGGTTGGTCTAGGAATGATGAGTATTGAGGCACAAACTAGGAGACCTCACTGCACGCACGCTGTTATTTTCGGAGTTCAATGGACGTCGGTTGGAAAAGACTTGTAATTGTGTAGGGGACCACGCTTGGTGCATAATGCAACTCTGCTCATCCTCTGAGTACGAAAACCGAGATGATCCGATGACACTATTGAAAAGTCGAGTATTATTGCGTCGGCGAATCCAGCAAAGCATTCGAACGTTTTCAGTTGTTCTGGGAATGGCGACTATTTTCTCGTCGTATTGAAAATGCTAAACTACTTCTATGTTTTTTGCCAATGCAAGAGAGAGTTTTATGTTGGACAGATTTGCAACTGGTATCTGAATTGAATCTATAATCAATAAGCCATCATACCCACGATTATTAATCTAAGAACTTGCATCAATATCTGCAATAGCAAAAAAGCTACAGGGAATCAACTGCAACCATATGAAACATACAACAACAAACAAGCTGAACCCGTTTACACAATCCAGTTAAATCAACTACAATTTCTGCCGTTTGTGACACGAGAAAAGCAAAAAACTGACCAGCTTGGGCAGAAATTTGTTCCAATTGCGGGAAACGGCCATTTTGCTTGAAGCCGCTATTTTAATTCCCCGAAATTAACCATGCAAAAGAAAGACTGTCAAGTACCAAAAGTTTGCTGCACCGTATTTCGGAAAGCTGCCTATGCACCAACATCCTTGTTAACGGGCAACTCCGTCAGCTTCATGTGGACTTCGGTGCTTTAGTTAATGACATTCCGGTATCTGTTATAAACCTTGATAATATCGGATGCTTTGCAATCCGTGTGAAGATGCGGAATGGTACAGAAACTGACCGTCTGGGAAGTAGTGCTGAAGTTCCAAAACCTAAAGACCAGCCATAAAACGTAGATCAATTTCTTTGTAACCAAATAGAATTAACCACCAGTTCTCGGATTGGCTACGATTGAATAATTGGATAGCCTTACTACAAACTGTGAGGGCTTTGCAAAAGGCGGGCGCGTTTGAACAGCATTTCCATTTCTTCGTTTCACACACCAAGCCCATATCTCAGTGCTCTCGTAGATACTATGCAGGAAATAATTCCGGCCTCGGCCTTTTAGAGCCCTACGTATTCCAGCCTTCCAGCAAAGTCCACTGCCTTCCTTTCATCTTCTCCTCAGCGGCATAAACTGGACTTGGAGGACGAGCAGAGTATACGTCATTAACCGACACGGTCTTTCTGCACTGGTTTTATTAGTGTACTATGGAGTCTTTACCGCCCTATCACGAAGCTTTACTAAGGCCGGTAACTTAAAGCTTCCAACCATCTTACGCGCCGCCCTTAGAATCCACATACAAGGAATGGATTTGACAGGCACGTGATCACTGTCGCCCAGAGGAGGATACAGCTGTGACTGCCATGTATCCCTACCTTGTTTTGTAATCACAAGGTGCAGTAGGGATGGTACACATCCAGTCTCACACCCGGTGTTCTTCATATTTTAGCGCATGTCTGCCTCATGTAGCCACCCTAGAAGTTCATCTCGAGTTTCCGGTATATGCGTTTACACTTCTCAATTCATGTGAGGTAAGTTGAAAGTGCTCACGATCGGCACCTTCTCGGGCACATTTGTTGAGTCCATCAAGGCTTGCAAAAGTTGTCCACCTTCCCCGCTGCTCGCAACTGGGGATCGATACACCCGGACCACTTGGAACACCCCCTCTTTTGGCCATGGTAACGTAGGGGTGTATAATCGAACAGTCCTAATGCATGGTCTAAATCTCAATGCGAAGAAATTCATGCCCTCTCCACCAGAGACAGCTACTGCATCGCTTATAAATTTCCCCTTTCATTCCAGCCTACTTGCTGAAATCATTCTTGAATGCTTCCACCTAGATGCTCTCGAAAAACGTCCATCTCATTCTTGTTAGCTGGAATATTGGTTAACTTTTGAGTTCCCAAGAGAACCGTATCACTATCGATTTGAAAACAGAACACTGGTAAAATCACAAAACCTATGAGAAATGCGGCGTCTAAACTTCGCAAAGGTGCGTGCCAGCGAAACCAAAAATCATCAGGTTCGGCGAAGAACGGTACAACTGATGAAAACAAACAAAGGCCTACGAAACACACGTCAAATCTACCATCAGTGAGCAGCCATTATTGAGCTATATGGCCTCTCCATAAATCAAGCCATAATGGCGAAATATTAAGAAATATTTTCGTATGTATTCATGAAACATGCCATACAAAAGTTAAGGTATATATTAGAGAGGTCGTCAGAAAGTGATTAAGCATCCACCAGAGTAGTCAAAACTCATTGAAACTTGTTGAAACAGTCACTTTTTTGCTACAAATCAGGAGTTTCGTTGTAAACTCTAACGTATTTTCGGATTTCGTTCTTCGGATTGAAAATCATGCACTGGCTGAGGTGAAAATATAATTTATTGTCAGTGGCCCCTTCGATGCCGAAGTATATCCGCTAGACCTCGTTATTCTACATCGCTGCAATTTACATTAAGCTCTCAAGTTCTCGTGCAGTTTCAAACCACTTTGCAGGAGGTTGCACCGACATAAGTCCCGCAGGACCCCAAAACAGTTTCACTCGGTGTCCGCCTCCATACACTCAAAGAAGCCCGAGTAACCCTAGCTCTAACTGGTTTTGTCACATGCAAAGCCTGCTTGCCTGCATTCAGATCAATCGGATGTACTCCACAAATATCAAACTGGACGGTCCATGAAACACAAAACTGAAATAGGGGCTTCAAATTTGCTGCCACCTAACTCCTTTCCGCTTCTTCTCACGTCTACGGCTCTCTATAGCCTATGGTCAAGCATAGTCTCGAATGCAGCATTTTCGCAGATCAAGGTGGCTACTTAAGGAGCATTACAGATGCATCGATGACAGAACTTTGAATGCTCTTTTTGGCGTTTGCTCCTCTGTGATCACCCTTGCGAGCTGCGGTTCTGCTAATCCTTTGACCCTGGTAGGGGTGACAATCAAGAATGAACTACGAGTTGGGGGGTGTATTTCTACGAAAACTGCCACCTCTTGCTCCTTTAAGGATGAAATTGAGTAAGAAAAATCAGGGACATCATGTTCGTCCGAAAGATTGAAGATACTCACGTGACTGACCTTCAGACATGACGTGGGGTGAAAACGAGGTCGGTTTCGTGATGGTTAAAATCGTGGTTAGAAACAATTTAGTTTAATATTAGGAGTGCCGAATATATGAACTCACTTGTTTTTTGGGATAGATGACGAGAATGCTACGGCAAATGGTAACCACTGTATACAATTAGGATGCGGAAACGGAGTCCAAGTTTACTATTGTTTTTAAGCCTATCACACCATTTTATTCGCCTATAAAGTGTGGTTTACCCTCGATGGTCCCAATTTGAGTTACTGTCTGCTCCTCGCTGGGACACATGGAACAACTGGAATAAAAAAATAAAATAAAATAAACGCAGTTTACAGAATTGACGGTAATTATTTGACAGTAAGGTATTTTAGCCGCAATCCCAGGTGCCCCACAGAGCTTCATCGCACTATGGGCTTGTTACCGATGGTTAAAATGCCTGTTACTTGTCAACGACACCATTCAGGAGAACGAAGAAGTCCACAATTCCGGCGTGTTCATTCTACAAGTTAACTCCTCGAGTGCAAACCGAGTGCATCTCTCGTTAACCAGCAAGAAAATTGAATAGATGCATTGGTGGGGCAAGTTTGAGAATGGTTGGAAGCTTAAGGTCTGCCACTGCTGGGGTCTGGGCAAAAGGAACTACTGTTGCCTTTACTGACCAGTAGGAATAGAAAAGCTAAGTCGAAGGCCAGATGGTAGATCTCCGGGATTCCCGAAAGAGGTCTATCCACGAAGAACCCATTTTATTTCCGTAGATTAGGATAGTGTCTACTTCCACCTCCCGTGAAATGTGTTTGCTGCATCAGATGATTCCTTTAAATACAAACAACTGGGCTCCCATTGTCTTCTTAACTCTCGGATTTAGGTGCAAAAGTATTGAGTGGCGAGTCATTGCATCTGGACCGAAATCACGTTGTCTGTTTCAGTCGATAACCTGACGATGCCACCCAACGGTGAGGGGTCCAGTTAACCAGAAAACTCATGGTTGAATGAATAGCGACCAGTGGAACTCCTTAATTGCGACTCAGTTTAATTGGGAAAAGGAACTTGTTTACCTACCCGACTTAGTTTTTCTGGCCAGGTGTAGTGGAAATCGCAGACCGCTGCGGCGGGATAAAATCGATCGCGGATTTTTGCGGAAGTGAAATGGACGTTTCCCAATAATTTATCTTCCTGGAATATGAGGTGTTTCATCGCATGATGTCGAGGTTTATTTATTTCGCAGATGTCGAGGGGATGCTTCTGATTACCGGCAACTAGGTGGCCGCTCTATTCCCCTCGCTGAGCCTCCGCGAGCTATTCAGAATCTCACGCAGAATGTTCTTAACAAACCTAGTTTCTGTTCATACTGCAATTCTTGCGTTTTCAGTACCGTTATTTTGAACCGTATTTAAGCTGTCAGTTGTGACCATGACCCTTATTAACAGAGGGCCCAGGAGTGGGCAAACTGGTCTTTAGAACTTTTGAGGCAGAGGCTTGAGGCCCATCAATGAGACTGCACTGCACAGCCGACACAGTGCTCAGGTTTGCCAACAACTGGCGGGCGACACGTCGAAGATTTGAATTTGCGCTTGATTTTCAATCCAAAGACCCTGAATTACCACTGAGTCAGGAGCTCCGGATTACAGGACCTCACTCATTTGTCACAAGCAGGAAGTCACTTTACCGTGCTCAGTGGCATGTTTTTTCAGTCGTCCATCGTCGGATTGCCTCAAGGTACCACCACGCCTGGCCTGACTACGGGAACCTCCCAATATCGTTGTCGTCTCCCAACGTGAAATTGTGATCCGATGGCCCGTAGAAAGTCGTTTTTGTACAACAGAAGCGGTGTCAGATTTACCATAGGCCCTTGAAGGACGCCGGCCGTTGCATTCGTCAAAGAGTACCTGGTGTTACCCACGTTTCGAACAACCGAGACCCTACCAAGTCTCCAAACACTGAGTTTCTGAAGCTGCAATTTGCGATTCACCTTTTTGAATGACCCGGAAAAGTTTGAGCAACATACTTCCACCTTATATCCTTGGGCTAGCCTCCGCGCTGCACCTCCGAAGATACTTTGCAGATTACTTAGACAGGATCTCCCCATTAAAAACCTCATTGTTCTACAGTGATTAACCCATTCTCGTCCAGATATCCTACCAGTGCTGGGAGCGCCACAAGTGTCTGGGTTGTCGGTTTAAAAATGGATGGGTGCATTTCATTTGGCTTCGGGCCTTTTCCTTATAGGATGAACTTAGGATCGGTTCCATCTCGGTTGGCGACACCTCCAGGCAGAGGCCAAGGTCAGCGTAGGCAAGGTAGCTATTAGTATTCATCTACCCCACAAACCCTTTATAAGATCGCTTAGCGACTGCGGCTCCTTCATTTGACATTTTCTGCTCCACAGTCATCCCACTGTTTTCCCCGACCGTCCCGCCTAGAGCAGGTTTCGGCTGAAAGGAACAAAACAACAAAATTTGGTTTAATTTTTGCTACTGTGGCAATTTTCAATTCATGAAGTCGTTTGCTGTCCTTTTTGACTTTAGCTCTTCTGGTCGAACGTGCTGATTATTATGTGAAACAAAGCGAATTTCATTCGGCTGCCTTCCAAGCTTCCTGCATGCCGAATTTCGAGCCGCCAGCCAGTGATTCAGACAGTGTTCGTAATCTCGTCCAGTCCCCTAAATGCCCCTTGCCATCGGTCTGGCACCTAGAATGGTTCACTGGGATGCCAGAACCTATACATCACTGGAATGGTTTTGTCCACTGGGGTAAATGTCTTCACTTTTTATACTTCTGAGGAGAATCCTTAGAAAATACTGCCCGCATTCCCAGGTAGCCGTCATGCCCCCTATCCATTGGCTTGCTGCCCGCGTTTTAAAAGTGCTTTTGTCTTCAGCGTCATCAAGAGGTCTACCACCAACGGGTTCCATACGCTCCCACTGGGTGCATTGGTCTACATTTGGAGCCGAGACGTCCAATGTTATGCGACCATCCGTGGTCTCCGTTGCTGCTTCTAGGGTCTCCAGTTTATCTTCATGCCCCTCGAGATTAGAAAAGCGGCTCCGCTGAACACGTATGTGTAGTTCCCTAGGATTTAATTCTTACAACGACTTACGAGGTCTGCTCGTTACTTGCGGCATATTGTATTCTGCCAAGTTGAACTGAGCTGAGGGTAAGACTATCACTACCTCCGATCTTTTATCTTCCCTCCCACAAGTTTTCAGCATTCACTATCTATGCAGTCAATTAAATTCAGAGTAATGATGATCCCAAAATATTGCTTGAAAACTGACCCTCGAGGACTCATTACCAGACCTCGCCAACTGAAATTATTGCCAACCGATTCATTATCCAACCATTCGACCAGGACTCCCACCAAAAGATATTTTGATCAAAATAAAAGTCGGTGGGCAAAGGGACATCACTATTGACAAAGACGGCCTCCGAATCAAAGTATCAACGACGGATACTTCATAATTTCGTAATTGTCTCCGGACGGTCTGGGAGTGAATGCCGCTAAATTCTGAGAATCACAAGGGGTCCAACGCACAACGAGGTGGTTGATACTCAAATGCAATGGTTGAACAATTAGAATATTCAAACATAGAATAACAGAATGAGAATGATGTTAGTTACAAGGCAGAAAACGACTCAGAGGAAGCTATGCCTTTGCGATATGTTAGCATCCGTAACAGGTTGCCGGACACACTTCAACCGTACTTTAGTCATAACCCCGTAATGACTGCGCGGTCAATGCCCTTCGGTTCCTCCATTGGCTTACCGTGTTTATCCCCTATGTCGCATGCGAGGCAATACCTTACCGATGGTCTCCATGCTTTTGTGGATTCTTGGTTGTCGCTGAATATTCTCGTGCACCCAAGCTTCACTATCCAGCACCTCAGGTTTTTGGATTGTCACATTATTCTTGGTGGCACTCGTTGGTATTCCACTCCATTCTGTGACTGGCCCCTTCATTCTCCTTTCATTCTCAAAATCCAGCTTTTTGCCACATCGCTGCTGTAAATTTAAGACTCGCTTTCTGGCCTCTGTGTCCTGTTTCCAGGTGCCTTAGTTCTTCAGTTTCTCCCAAGCATGCCGACTTTTATCCTCCCGTCCAGTGCAAAACCTGTTTCCATTGTCTGCTTCAACGTGCCGGCTCTAGTCCGTCCTGGTGCTCAGTTGCACGAAGATCTCTTGTGGCATTTAAAAACAATGTCTGTTTCAGCAGCATTTCCTCCAACTCCGTATCACTCAAACCAACTGAGGTGAAATGTAAAATATCTCTCCAAAATCCAATTTAATGGATCATGTTAACAATTTGGAGCGTGCTATCTCAAAGCTTGCACTCCTTTCTCACCTCATCGACCCTGAAACACGGCTGGATAAGCATGACCTGGTGGCCGCTGGCAACTTTCTGCATGTGCTGGCGTCCGAAACATCGAGTAGAGTAGACAGGTCGTGTAACGTTATGTCTTTAACACTCCTGATCGTATTCCTATGAACGGCCTTAGAGATCAACTCATGGCGGCTAGCGGCATGGCGCACATACCATGCATAATAACGAGGCTGCGAAAGCGGATGCAGCGTCATAGTTGTCCCGTCATGGTGCAGTTCCAGACAAAGATTCTAGCAAAGCTCTTCATCAGCGAGCAAAGCGTTATTGCGGCAACCACACCGTTTAAAAATATAAAAATAACCATAGACAAAAAACCCCTCCAGAGGGAAGTTTTCGCCAACACTTCGCACGATTCCAGTCACACGCATGTGATTTCCTAGATACCACCACCAAACATTGCACGGCCCCTTGCAGCGGAGTCGCCTAAAACGGGCATTGTGTCTCCAAAACATTCACCCGTTCGCCGGCCTAACAGAATTTCATTAGAGCCAATGCCATCCACCAGTTCACGCTCTACCTTGGTAGAACTAGACATATCGAGCTCGCCCCCCATATTTCAGTCCCTGTTCAAAAGCTCCCACTTAGGCAACAGCAACACAACGTCACCTTGTTCAGTTGACCCAAGCACCCTTCCACCCCGCGCCCGCTCTACAGTACGATTTCCAAGGTCATTACCTGTAACTCACCGTCATAATCCAACCTGCCCACACAGGCTGCAGGCCCTCAAGTGTCTAATGATGTGCTTGACACCAAGGAAAGCGACAATTTCTCTAACCAACGATGCTGCGATCCTCCTCAATAGAACAGGTCCATATTAAACCTCAAACCTCATCCGCCTCCTATGATCCCGCCAAATCCATAAATAGTAGCACCGTGCCATTAGATTTACCATGGTCACATTGCTCAGCCCCTTCAGGAGGTATGGCTAACTCCGTTAGATCTAAATCTCCTCATTTTGGCGCTACAAACAAACGCGGCAGCACTAAGAACCATCTCTCGCCACCCCATCCAAAGTTATTTATTAACCATAACTTCAACCGCGGTTACTGCCCCAAAACTGAAACTGATTTCTGTAGTGCTGGCTCGTCAACTGTTCTCCCAAACTTACGTATGAACCATATGCAAATCTGGACAAGGCCACACTTTTCCGAGTTACCCTTGATTGACACTATGCAGCCTGTAAACGCAATGCTTAAGCCGACCAGCCAACACCTACTGTCCCGCTTTCCCAGACCAAATCTCGAGGCTTCCAATCAGCTAGACGTCAGGCCTTCAAAAATCCTGCCACCTATTGATATGCTCAAAATGCCGTCAGGGTACCCATTATTTTACCCGGTTTTTCCCTCAGCCATACCATACCCTCCACCACCGGTGCACAGCCTCTTCAATCCCCAACAAATGAAAGTCGCTCACCGCCTATACCGATGAACGGATTGGAACCTGCCGTAGCTTATGAATCAGGCGTGACAGGACATGATCACCCAAAGGCCTTACCACCAACATCCATTCATCCTTGCTTGTCTCGCAATGACTTTCCACCCCAAATAAAACCATACGTCCATGATGACATTTACTCTAGTTATCCACATTCACAAGCTA
>LUCM01002356.1:208022-218258 GCA_008360955.1 Fasciolopsis buskii | reverse complement strand
GCTTGTTTCAGCGTATGAAACTTAGTAGACTACGCTGGTTGGGTCAGGTGTTGCGTATGACGAACACTCGTCTACCATATCGTGCCCTATTTTGTGTTCCTCCCAAGGAATGAAAGAAGCCATGTGGATGCTAACAGATGACGTGGCAACGTGGAATGAGAAAATGTGCAGCGAACTTAGGTAAAGTAGATGTCTCTCGTCTTCGCATTTGAGGTCCGAAAGACTCGTCAACTAGTTGGCTGGAGACTGCGAAGGATATGGCAGTGAGCCGTGAACAGTGCCGGTCGTGCTGTCATTTTCTATCGAATCAGAATGATTGAAAACACGTGCATTTGCACAGTTAGACTGTGTTCCGTGTGTTGTCTGCAGCAGCATCTTATCTTTTTCCGCCTGCGTAGGTCCACTCCCTGTTCCCCTTGGATATTCACTCTTTTTATAGAAACGTGCAACTTTAGGGAAAGGCAGCGGTCAGTGAGGCTTGCCTTGCTGTTTTACGCTGCACGATGATGATGACGCGCCGGAAGGTAGTTGATCGTAATCAGAGCCCCAATCATTTTATTTTATTGCACGCTTGTTCACGCCCGAGAATGGATTCATTAAAGGCCAAACAGCAAGGCACTCGATTTCCAGGGCATTAGATTCAAGAAGTGTATATTACCGAAAGCCAGTTAACAAGCGTAAGGACCTTTACGCCGTTTTTGAGGCTTGTGATAAGCTACATCAGTTCCAGCGAATGGCATTTGAGATTACCAACGGGATCGCACGTTGGAAACGGTTGGCACTGCCTACAAAGACAGTGTCAACGTTTGTGGAACCGTAGCAACGATGATGAAAAAATCCGTCTCCCTTTCTCAGTGTTTCTGTAAAACGTGGTCTTAGTCTAGCCAATGACAAAAGCACAGTGGTCGTCGCAAGCTAATAATCGGGATACGAAACCTTGTACCGCAAGATGAAATCCAACCCCGAAAAACTATAAGCTCCATATGACCTCCCGGTTTAACGTGATATTGCGTTATTCTCGCACTACTCATGATGAATCGCAGCGTTTCATATAGGATCCATTTTGTTTAGAACTGTGCATTCCTCCTATTTGCGACGTCGAGATATCTTTAAATTTCAGATGGTGCCACCTCTGCGACACTTCCACAAAACGGAAGATTCGTGGCGTTTTGCCCAGAGCCCTAAGGCATGGCGATTATGTCATTCATCCGTGGACAGACGACCGGAAACGGAACATTTCCTCGGTCATTTTCGACTCGTAACTGATCAGAAGTTCGTAGTTTTCATGTTCGACGTAAAGTATCATGCTAAAAGAAAAAAACAAAAAGATAGAACGACGATGAGTGGAACTCTCCTGCTATGATGTCATATTGACTTCATAGTAAGCCCGAAACTGCCGATGCATCATCTCATGCCTTTGCCCCCCTCCCAATCCACATCAGATACACTTAAAGGAATTGCACGATTCGCTTTCACATCGAGGGGAGGGAGTCCACACACTCCATTTTGTGAGATTTACAAATCTACCTTATTCTGTTGATCTTAAATGGGTCATTACGCAGTATCCTGTGTGCACGGGACTGAGATCGAAATTTTGTAGAGTACCTAAGGGGACACTTAAAAGTCATCACTCCCTTCGACAGAATGGGTGTTAACTTCACGGGTACCGCGTCCTAACAACAACCAAGAACCACTGTTTCTTCATTATCATCCACGAATATTCCGGATTTCGTTTGCGTTTCTCGGTGTGGATATGACATCCTCTGCCGTTAATCAGTGCTTCCTTGAGCTATTCCCGTTATTCGGTATAACTCCATATATCTACTCAGAATGGGGCAGATCATTTATGCCTGTTGAGCTAAAAAGCCCTCTGCATGAAGGGAGCATTACTATATATATATATATATATAATATATATATATGTATATGTATATATAAGTAGTGAGTAGTATCTGGATGCGTGAACAAAATTTGGCCGGGAGCACACGACCGGTTTCGCGGTTATTGTCGCTCGTCAGGTATGCGTACCCGATGCTCTCTTGTCCAAACATCCACATACTTGTACACTCGGAATTGATATTTCTCACCAGAATGGAATCTGTAGCANATTTTTCTCCTCCCCGAAATACCTTTCTGCGTTCGTTTCCAGTGTACGACTGGGTGGGTGGACACAGCATGTTTCATTACCCACAAGGATGGACAGTATTCTAGGTCTCATCTTCAAAACTGGCGTAACACAGGTGCGCACATCCATAGAAAACAAATTACTCGGATGTGACCAATCCCAAATCGTTTGCAAGTTCTCAGTTTCGAAGCCCGTTATCTCCTCCTCAGCTTCCACTAAACCACACCACAGAGCCTCATGGATCCATCTTCCCTTCATAATTCGCAGCAAAAATCGGGGCAGTTTCTTTCTATCGGTGGATCCACAATTGGCCACCAACCAATGTTACGCAATTCTAAGTGTGCGCCTTGATCCAATCACTCCTACCTAGTGTGGCACGATCCCCAAAAGGTTGAGCACCCTGGACCGTCTCCAAAAAAGTATTCTTTAACCCAGACAAGATTCAAAAGAACAAAAGAATTTGCTCTGATATTGCAAGTGAACCGTCTGTCTAGGGAGATCAAGATAGTTCTCGATTCTCTTCAAAAGAAGAAAGAACTTCAGGCATTGCACTCTGCCAACAAGGCTGCAGCGCTGGGAAAACTGCTGAGAACTGACAGCTCCCTACCTAGTACGCACAGCACGTCAGTCATATTCAGGGGCACGTGCGAAAATGACCCCCTAATGATTTCAGAGGTGTTCAGTGATTATTTCGCCGCCTCTATGACAACTGATGACAACACCATTATACCGCACATTCCGCCAGTCTCCGCTGCTTCTCCTCCAAGATTCTCTTTTCACTCTAATGATATTAAATTGCTACTGTCGAAGGTGAGACCGTTCTTCCGCGTCGAACCAGACGATCTTCCCCCAGCCCTCTTCAAATTTGGAGGTGCAGACATCTCCATACTTTTGTTCAATCTATTTAATCTTTCCTTAATCTGTGGCACTCTCAACTAGCAATGGAAAACGTCGGTCATTGTTTCAATTCCCAAAACGGTTCAAAGTAGGAGCCATCTAATTACAGACCCATCAATCACACCCCAGTTGTCTCTCGCATTATGGAAAGAATAATAAAAACTAAGCTAACAACTTACTTATTAGTTCATGACTTCATCAACGCCGGCCAACATGGTTTCAAATTAAATCATGTTCTACGTGCATGACCGATTTCTTAAGCATAGTGACAAAGGCTGCCAACGAAGGAAAGTCCGTGATTGTGATTTTCTTAGATGTGGCAAAGGCTTTCGATCGCGTACACCATCGCAAGCTTCTAAAGAATGTCAAGAGCTACAATATAAACCCCCCTCTTCTGGTTTGGTTCTCCTCCTATTTGACCTCTAGAATGCAAGTTGTGATTGTAAATGGGACCCCATCCAAGTCTCGTCCGATTACTAGTGGGGTTATTCAAGGAAGCATGCTAGGTCCACTATTGTTTCTGCTGTACATCAACGACATTTTTCACGTCGTTAGGCATGGTATTCCTTTTCTTTTTGCAGACTATATAAAAATTGTATACATGTTTCCCCCTCGTGACATCAACACTGTCATAGATGATGTAAAAAATTATCTACTGTCGCCTGATTCATGGCGCACAGCTTGGTCGATGAAATTCTTGTCATACTCGCATATACATGCCACATTCCTACAGGAATCTTTGAGATTAACCAAGAAGTCATTCCTTCTCCTCGCACTGCCAGAGACCTGGGTTTGCATTATTCCAGCACGTCCAACTTCTCAGAACACACCCTGACACAAGTTCCAAAAACTAGGAGACTATTTGGGTTGGTGCATACAACCGTTAGAAACCAGGAAAGCAAGTTGGAAATATATAGAACGCACGTAGGATCTACCCTGGACTGCTGTTACATCGTGTGTTCCAACATGCGGCAGATTGACAGACTCGAGATTGAGAATGTTCAGCGAGCACTTACAAAACGACTTCTGGGCTACTCTTCCTAGCTAGACTACATGGAACGTTGCATAAAACTACACCTCGATCCGTTATGGCTGCGTCGAGTTCACATCAACCTCTTCCTTTTTCACAGGATTATTAGCATCTCCGCACCCCAAGTAAGAAATAACTTTCCCTATGGCTTGCGTCGAGCTGAGTTCTTGGTTTCAGTTCCCATGGCGAGGACAGCACCTAGGAAAACTCCTTCACCATAAAATATTCTTTCTTAGGGTATAAACTACCTCAACATATAAGGTTGATTTCTTCTGTATCCATTACCCTTAAAAACGAAATTGGGAAGGCAATAACCGTACAAAACTTGCTAAACTTGCACGATCCTTACACTCCAATAGAACGAGCCTATGAGTCTGGCTTAGGGTATTGAATCTCAAACCACCCAACAAGGTCCAGTCAATTTGTAGTATTAGCTTTAGCAGTGGTTTCCACAAGTACAAATCACCGCAGGTATAAGCAGAAATAGTCTGTCGGTGAAACAAATCAGCGCAGTTTCTTACGGAAATTCTGTCTTTTTGGTGCTTATGTAGCTAGGCATATAAAAAGACGTACTCATATCACATTCTTATGTACTCCCAAATTAATATTCATATAAACTCTTTCTTCTGCATGCATTTGACAATTAGACCACTCGAAGCGCGAATTTGGGCATAACCTTATACCTCTTTCTGCATAACATTCATCACGTCTCGTTATTTGGCTTGCACGCACCATAACCCCCAGCTGGAATAACTCCAGAATGCTATCTCTCCCCTTTTCCGTTCCATTTGCGTGCTTTTGCACTCGTGTCTTCCCAAGGGTCCACAATCCAGCTTCTAGCCCCATCCTCGCACGTCTCAACACACCCAGAAAGCAAGCTGATCCAAGGTTCAGATCAGTCATCCCAGGACGGACAAGTTCGAACGGCTCCACGGCCGCGAAGACGTGGACATTGCTTCTAATTTGCACAATTTACCAACGTAACCTGATGACTCCGTTGCAAGTCTATCTAGATATCGAGGGCACACGATATGATCCACAATGCTTGCGACTCTCCGAGCGGACAAGTTCTCTCAATTGCAAAGATTTACTGCTGGAACTGCCCACTCGTGTGTAACATTCCCGCCTAATTCACATCCAACTGCCACGAAAGCGCCCGCACTTAGATCCCTGTTCCAGATGCCGCTACCATCGTCTATCGCGAACAATGCCCTTAATTTCCCCCTGGGCAATCGCGGCTATCACTCTACCAGTAATTGCTATCAGCTAAACCCTCAAACACAAACGAAGGAGCAAAGCATCCCGTTTTTGTTTTACACTGGTTTACCAGCGTCAGATATACTATTCAACACGTATCATATCAATCCACACTTTCCTCAATGCCGACGACGTTTCGTTCTTCATGTCTCCGAATAATGGTTGGCCAAAACTCTTCTCCGGTGTTCTTCGTCCCTTTGAATTTTCGAAAGGCTTCTAGCTATCTTCTCGTCTGCAGGATTCATGATAAAATGACCGCCGTTTTTTCCCTATCCGTTTAATTCAGGGTTTCTATCGGCCATCAGTACCCTCCCCGTCAGCTGCTTTGTTCTGTTTTTCACAAGATTTACCTTGCACCCAAGGGCTTTGGGGACCTTCCGCATGACAGCTTAACATTCATGTCCATTTTATAGACCAGTTAAATCGGAATACTGAAAACACCTCAACATCCGACGCCATCTTTCAGTCGATCTCTGCACCTGAGATACCCATCATTGGTGCGTATAAACACCGCGTTTTCCTTAGTATGTCAGTTATGCTATTTCCTTCCAATATGTACCCAAGTGTTTACTTACGTGTTCGATGTGCCTTGAAATACCCCTATAAAATTTGATCATGCAGCTATGCACGTCTCTTGAAGTATTCGAGAAGTATGCCGACATATAAATGCTTAACGGGATCTCAAAGACTTCGGATATTTCATTTCCCCATGGAAGCGTTTCATAAAAAAGAGGTGAGATATGAATATTGGTGCGCCACTAGAGGTCTGTCGAGTACAGTGCAGGTTGCACGGTCGCAATATTCAGCTAAGTTGAAAGCGTAAAAATATTTGTTCAGTTGTTGGACACATATTGATTCTGAAAAGGAAAGCAATGGAATGGTTTCTATGGGCCCAAAAGTGGGTGATTATACAAAATGAGGCTCGGTGCGCGGAACGTTTACTTCCAAGGTCAGCCGGCCAGTACCGGCGGTAGTTACTAAACTTCCACCCCCACGAAACGGCCAAGTTTTTGCGAGCGTTCAAGCCATTGGACGTAACTCATCCACCCGCGATAACTGATACTGATAACTGTCCACCCAGCGATAACTGGTAACGGTTGTCGTTAAATGTCAGCTGATATAATTTTTCAACGTGGTGAAAAAGTGATCAATCAGAAGCAGCAAAGCTAGGAGGATAATATTGATGTTATTTTGTACAGAAAAATGAAAAATGTCCACTTAGCATGCCAAACCCGTAAAAAGTATTGGCTGTGNACCAGAATCGAATCTGTAGCAACAGGAGTGTGCATGGAAGCTCTTGGTCGAAGAGTCCACAGAAGAATCACAACTGTGATTCGTTGATAATTCTTTGTCAGTTGGGCTGAGCCAACCTTAGGAACGAGGGCAGAATGCCCCAGAATATACGTATGTATATATAGAAGCAGGAAGTAGTATCTGGATGCGTGAACAAAATTTGGCCGGGAGCACACGACCGGTTTCGCGGTTATTGTCGCTCGTCAGGTATGCGTACCCGATGCTCTCTTGTCCAAACATCCACATACTTGTACACTCCGAATTGATATTTCTCACCAGAATGGAATCTGTAGCATTAGGAATGTGCATGGAGGCTCTTCGTCGAAGAGCCCACAGAAGAATGGCAACTGTGATTGGTTGATAATTCTTTATCAGTTGGGCTGAGCCAACCTTAGGAACGAGGGCAGAATACAAATATATATATGTATATATGCATAAGCAGTGAGTAGTATATATCTGTTAGGCGTTAGAAGGCGTACACTGAGCTATAACGTTTGTAACGTTTCGATCCAAACTAGGACTCGTTGACAAAGGAAATACATTCGCAAAAAAAGATATCATCTTACCGAGAAAACAGCCGACACCAAGAGAATTGCGTAAAATCTGACAAACACGAAGATAAGACGGGCGAAAGTGATGTGACCAATCAGCTAGACAGTGTGCTTCGTCCACACAGACAAAGCTGATTGCCGGCAGCCGTCCCGGTTGTAAAAGCCAGTCGGATTCGACTAATGCTTCCGGTGAGACAAGAAGAAAAGCGTACCGGCCACTAGGATTTGTGGGGCAAATTGGTTGTGAGACACAACAGAAAAAAGAAAGGAAACTCAGTCTTAATTCTAGTTTCACGATCATTGGTCTTGTGCCAGTAAAGTTCGATTCAGATTACCAGCCTGTGGTGCATAAAGAAAGGTGGATGAAATTAAAGCAATGAGAAAACGATTTTTAAATCAGTCTAAAATCTTCCACCGTTCTTGCTCCCATAGCATGGAAAATTTTCTATTGTCAGGTTTCGTGTTTCATATGGAATTCAAACTCAAACCACGCTTGAGTATCGAAGACCCGTTTGGGAATATTTCCCGTCATCCGTTATGCATCCTTGATGGCATTCATCCCTGAAACACCTGAATCACAGAGAACACTTTATAACTTATCTCTTTGAACCGTCGGTGAATAGTCACTTCACTTTTGCTATTCTGCCGTTGTCAACAAAGATTCCGTGTTAAATTGATTGCTTTTATGATACCACTTTCTCAGTCGATCAGGAGCTTGACCGGACATGGGCAGCGAGAAAGGCTATGAAATCCCATAGCAACTTTGGACACAATAGACTTTGGCTCGATATTTAACCTGAAAGCTAAAAAACCATGAATTAAATAACCCCTATCTCGGAAATTTCCCTGCGATGCAACTACCCCACTTCCAAGTACAATTTGAACAATCCAACCATCACAAAACTGATTGACTCAACGGATAAGTTTACTTCATTTGTGGCTGCTAATCGCGCATTGGTGTGTTCCGGTTTCGAACTTCCTCAGCTTTAGGGCGTCACAACGCGAAGGGTAAGATCACAACTCACTAAGGCGGCAGAATGCTACGCATTCTTGATAAGCGACCAGAGCTCGTTGGTATTTTGAGGTAGAGGCAACCCTAGCATGCTTCGAAAAATCGATAAGCGAGTCAGGTCATTCAGCTTGTGACGATCTAACCTACACTGCAGCGTAGTCTTTCAGTGCTCACCAAAGCATATGGACGGCTTGGTGCATACTGACGTGGAAGTGCTCCAGTACGACCGGCAGTCCCGTAGACAGCCCCGCCATCTGTAGCTGATAGCCATGTGATCGATTCGGGTACACCGCCTGCCCGAAGAGGGCGGACGCCAGATGGCGTATCTGCAGTTAGGACGTCTGAAGCTTGCACTAACGAGAAACAATCGGCGGCTAGAACACAACCGTCCGCCGTTTTTAGAGCGACAGGAATCGAAGCCAAAAGAACCACCTAAATGAGCCTCATTCGAGGAGTGCATCAGCCGTCGGAAATCGGTTTAGATTTGGATACTACCTAAAGGAGACTGAGAGGGAATAGGAACAGGACTTATTCCAGTGACGCTATCACTAGCACGGCCCGAGGAGTGTGTGGGAATCGAGTGGGAGGGAGAGTAATGTGAATCGATAGAAGAAAAAACGGTTGTGTATAGTGGAAAGTTAATTTTTTCGAGTAGGTAGACAGTGAGGAACGTTCGTACAAAGATCAGTCAAATTAACAGTTGTATGCACTGTGCGCTGTTGTACTAGTCGGTCGCCCAGTCCAGAGCAGGCCTTTTTGCTCTAGGATGCACATTTAGCAACCAAGCGCTTTCTGCAAGACAACAGAGCTATTCTAGACAAGTAGATGGCCAGGTGGTCGACTCATAAGCCTTCTCTGGAAAACCTTGTCGGATCGATGGAACAAGAGGCAATGTCATTATTTGGTTGGCGGGCCACATTCGCCCGTCGCAGTGCCACCAGAGGGCTTTTGTTCCATTTTTAGAGATCGATTGCCAGGCAAAAACCCAGCGTGCTCCCGACACTGCCGCTGCTTGTCTTCGGCCGCTTATTAGATAGGTTTGAGCCTACCTTATTTACAGCTAGCCACCTAGATGGCGGCCGTTCCCTTACCCGCAACCCAATAGTGAGCAGTTCTACCCTCAGCGTTGGACCAATTCAGTCCTACAACACCATTTTCATTTCCATTCAGAGCCACAGTCTTTCAGATAATCGAAAAAAGTCTCCAAGTCACTTAGGTCCTTGCTCGAAATCACAATAACGTCCGTATGATCCGAGACAATTTACTGTCTGGGGGAATAAGAATGTCACTATTCTCACATGATGACACGGCTACTTCCAGAATCATCTCAATCGAAAAGTTGAAGAAGGGAATGAATGAGGGTAAGCTTGACAAACACCACCACACCAAGGTTTCCCTACTGTACAAAATGATTTAAGATAATGGGGGTAAAAGCCGTAATCAAAGACACAGTGTAGGGGAAAATGCATGCGGGGGACAGTCAAGCACTAATGAGCTTTCTGACTCTGCTCTTAAAAACAAAAACCGAAAGAAGGGGGTTTCAGAGCTTTACACCCCAGAAAATGAAAGAGGGCTGAAATAAGGAAGGTCGACATCTAAGGATGAAGACTTGACAAGGATGATCGTCCGCCTCAATACCGGAAGCAGGAAATCTATGTAAAAGGGGGTTGCGAAAGCGAGCTTTGAAGAAGAGAAACGAGAATAATGACGGCGGAAAAGAGATAGTGAGACAACTGTTTGCAGATGAGCAACTGACTGAAGATTTAAGGTCACGGAGGCCTCACTGATCAAGTGGACGACTTTTCCGATCAACAAAAGCAGGAGTAGACAAAGCTACGCCCCATACAGTATTCAGTATCAAGTATTCAAGTGTCAGGTGGATTTGAGCTTTGTATAAAGGAAAGTAGTGAGCGGGTGTAATAAAGCCTCCGTCGCGGAGTAGAAAACTAGCTTTGCGTGCAACACTGGGGGGAGACCGACAAAGAGGAATTTACGGCCAAATCCACTAATGAAATTGATTTACTAGAATGAAGAGAAGTAGAAGCAAAATATAACTGCGGAAAGTAAGTGG
>LUCM01002356.1:192873-204524 GCA_008360955.1 Fasciolopsis buskii | reverse complement strand
GTGGTAGACAGTACACAGGACAAACCGGAAAGAAACTCGGGACACGGATCCACGAGCACCAACTGGAAACAAAAAGGCATGATCCACTCTCGCTAATTTCGGTTCACGAGGACCGGGAGGGTCACAAGTTCAACTTCGAAAACGTGAGGATCGTCGCCCAGGATAGAACAAAGCATTCGAGAGGATTTCTCGAAGCTTGGCACTCCTCGGAAAGATCGGTAAACAGACACGTCGATCTGGACCACGTATACCTGTCGATCCGATCGAAGGACCAATCACCACAAGCCAGTCGAAATGGACGCTGATTCAGCCCACAACATGTCAACAATAGACGAAGGTGAACTAAGCAACGGGGCAACATCTCTACCCTACCACTTCACCAAGAGCGGCCAATCAACAACAATTAAAAGACTAAGTGACAAATTTAGGAGGACGACGGCAACCAGACGCTCGCCACAACATCAAAGCACTGACGAAGTCACCTCGATAGGTGATGAAACGTTTGCAATCAAACTGCCCAGCTCAGCGAACAAACCAATGCCATATAATATATGTATATAGGCGAAACTGTTGATATTCCAAATCACACACGCATTAGTTACTAGCCATCGAAGGGATAACACTGACGTGGATAAAAAGGCAAGAAACAGCCATTTATACGAAAATTACGACCTACTTGTGCGCCTTTTCCAGTATTTCTTCTTTGGCTGCCAACGACTGACTCGAATTCAAACATGCACCATCCATACCCGCGGGCAGCTTCATAATTTGGTCTTGCATTAATGAGATTAGGGGAGACACAATCAATGCCACCGAACCGTGTTGTTTCTTGAAGGGGAAAATCAGAGGTCAGTATTGTCATTTCTAGACAACGAATCAGAACATACCTGAAGAATGGCAGCTGGAATTTGGTAACACAATGATTTACCAGCCGCTGTGGGCAAAACAGCCAGAGTGGAAATACCGAAAAGGGTGCGTAGAATGATAAGTTCTTGACCTGGACGGAAACTACTGAAACCCATTTTTTGCAGACTAGCGCGCGCCTGATCACGATAAGTATTTATAGAATACTTGTTTTTTTCAAGCCCCGGATGCACTGTGTCACACTGTGTCAGATATAAATCTTCTAACTGAGCGGGCATGTGCTTTCTGTCAAGTTCCCTGGTGTCTAATATTCGCCACGTCGCAGTGGCCAGTCGGGCGGCGTACCGCTCATTGGTGCCTGGGTACACAGAAGTTTCTGATTTCGCCATTCTGGCCGGGCATTTTTTAGCCCAATGTCCGCTTGCTCCGCAACGAAAACATTTCAAATCTTCGTTCCACGAGGAGAACTTGCGCTTGAACTTGGCCTGGCGAATTTGGCGCTGCAGGAACCGTTGGCGCATTGCGCCTTTTCGGCTGAAACATTTTTTTTGCAGGTTCAACTTCAAATAGTTCTTTGTTGGTGCATTCAAAGTTCTGCTTGTGGTCGGCCGGCAGAATCTAGGTTTTTGAATCGAATCAACTCGATCCACTTGTTTAGATGATATCGGAGGACAGATAGTTGGTGACCGATTTTTCGGTTCGGTCACATCAATATCCACAAAGTCCTGGGCCGTCCGGTTGGCGACTTTGCAAGTAAGTCTAAGGTCATATTCCACTGAGGGAATATCTTGAGGATTTTTCTCGTTTACTATTCCTGGTGTGATGGGTTCAGTGGTTTTCAGATCGGTCCTCTTCCCCAAAAGGGAACCACATTTCTGCAAAGTTTTCAAGGGCCTCCAGGCTGCTACATGACTGCTAGCTTTTTCAGGTTTCCTCTGGACGATTGTGGGTACGTTAGAACTGATTTCACTTAAAGGGGCTATAACACATGGAGTACAGTCTACGGACATTTTTCCCATTTCCTCTGGATTCAAATCAAATTTCTGGACAATACGCCTTTTTGCGCTAGACTCTGAACACGGATTTACTGATACAGGAACTGGAGAATCGAGATTCTGTTTGATTTTCTCAGCAAGTCGCTTTTGACACGAGAGGCGGTTCTTAGTAGGCCGATTTGCACCACCTGAAAGTCGCACGTCCCAAGGGTTGGCCTCCATTTAAACGTTCACAATATTTGATCAAGAAATATTGGTACATATGAACAATCGTGTTCAGGTAAGGGACTCAAACAGTCATTTTGCTGTTGCTGCAAATAAAAAATGGACGTGATGAGATATTGTCCCATTTCCATGGCTCTTGTTCTACAAAACTTGGTTCATCAGTTTCTCTATCTCTAACCTTCGTCTGTCTGTCCAGTTCTCGGACCAAAGTTATGTCCAAAACTACTGGAGCTCTTCCTTTTATTCATCTTTTCTCCTTGGTACTATGAAGCTGTGGAACACCCTCCCTCTATCTGTTTCTCCATCTACTTACAATCTCTCTCTCTCTCTCTCTCTCTCTCTCTCCAAAAACAGTCAACAAACTGGTTCTTACCCGAAATTTTCTCAACTAATACCCGTTTGCGGGATATCATTTGAATATGGAATTGAACCCTTGTGCTGTAAATCATTTTATGTACAGTAAAAAAATATGAAGAATCATGTTTCTATACTACTTGACTCAATAACCCGGGGATATCGTTGATTAATCTGAGAAGACTGTTATGGTCGATGACCATTCCAAGGTGTTTGGAGCCGATTTTATTTCTGCTATTAATTTCCTATAATAATCCGTCCTTTTCTCAATATTTCGAAATTGACATTATTTTAAATATTGCACGGTTGAATATTTTTATGTCCGCGAAAAGATTCACAAAAGCCCGTTCTGTGATTGTCTAGTCCACACATCGATAAAGGCCACCCAACAAAACTATATAAACGATAGAGCTTACTTGAATTCTGATTGTGTCGGTGGGTCACCAATAAACGCGCGGCAGTACTCCGTGTTCGTCTTCTCTCTTCCGCTAGCGAGCTGGGCTAGCTGTTCGTATTTCTCGCCGCTTATTGTTCCGTGTGGCTGCTCATTCAAGGGAGCAGCAGATCTGTTTCATTCGTTGTGTGACTGCGGGCCTTGAGTCTTGAGCCCGAACATTTTGTGTCTCCAACCTCTGTGCGTGTGTTCGCGTCGTACTAGACTACAGGCTGTGTGCTCCTGTGATATCGTGCGCCGCGAGTACGTGTGTCTTGTGCTTCAGTGTGTGCATAGATCAACCAAACCCGGCAACATAACAGACTGCGCTGACAATATACTAAATCAGGCCCACCTGCACTTCAATCCAACGAAATAGAACCAAACAACAAAACAAGCCTTTCACTGCATACTTCACACATGAGCGCAGAGGAAAAATTATGCTGAAAAACATCTAGAGACCACTGGACGGTGGAAAAAAAGCAACCACCACCGTAAACATTGGAAACTATCGTCTACCATCCTAGTATACTTTTCTTTTTACATTCCAGACTGCATACTTCAGTTGCTTGTAGAATACAACCTTTGCCTTGGGTATTCAACTTCGCAGTGTGAACGCCGTGACATCATTCTAAATCACTATAATTTATGCAAAAAACCACAGTGTCCTGCATCCTATATGTTTTGATTACGATCTGAATTATTCGGAAACATCTGAGCAGTGGCAAACTCAGCTCTAGCTAACGATGTATCTCGCAAATCGTATAAGTGTATTCAGATTGTATATCTTACCAGCCCGCTGCAGACACTCTCACAAAGCTATACGTCAAACTGAAGAACGAGATTTTTGATCGACACATATTAGCTAAGTACAAACAGAAAACTAGTAAAATTCTAGACCATTTCATACATAAGCTTAAATCTCTGGCCAAAGATTGTGATTTCAAATCAATAACAGCAAAGTAGAATCAGGAAGATGATATCGAAAATGTATTCATCACAGAGCTTCAGTCACAGATAATGTCAGCGTTTACCAGGAAACTTTCGACCTACAAACGGCCTTTCAGTAAGCACGGTCTCTCGAAATAGGTCAATCTCAGTTACAGTCGCACAGACAAGAAACTGGTCGCACTTTATTTACGTCCAATATGCCCGAATTGCAACCGGAAACCCACAGTTTAAATTCTGCAATCAAAAACACTGGTATTGCTTCGGCTGTTAATTTGAGCTCCAGCAAGTGTTTTTTCTGCGGGTTCGGTAGACAGACAAGACCAATGTCCTGCATTTGACTCTGTCCGTAGGGAATGTTGTAATAAGTCATTAGATGGATTATTGTCGGTCCTCTAAAAGCATTGAGTCGTCCGTTCAGAACTGATCACCGCTAACAGCTCCCGCTGCAGCTGGTGTTCTCATCAATAACGTTTCAATAAAGGCCTTGATCGACACCAGAAACTCATGACGTCCAGTTGACCGGTTATAAAGTTACATGATAAAATCTCCATGGGGGTACGCATCTGACGAGCCTTATTCATGGTTGCTGTTTGATTATAATAGGATATGAAAACTGCTGATATACAGACGTTAAACAATATATACTCACACATCTAAGTCCCGATGTGTTTTTAGCTAACGATTTCCCCAAAATGCATCAGTCAGTCGAAATTCCTTACCTCCATTCTCCTTGTGGTTTACTAGACGCTGATGAGGATTCTCCATTTTGCTCGATGAAGAGGCATACAAATATAAACCTATTACTACCAAGTCGCGCCGCCACTCAGCTGTCAACGAAAAATTCATGCAGATTGAAATAGGTAAACTGATGAAAGTTGATATCATTGAAACATTCATATCTTTTTGGTGGGCACGGGTGTCGGTAACCATAAAAGAACATCACAAAAGACGAATGGGGGTCGATTATAATCAAACTATCAATCGATATACTTATCTAAATGCTTATTCTTTACTAAGAGTAGATGACATCATCGAAAAGATCTAACGTCAATCAGAATGCAGCACATTAGATCCACAGGATGCACATCATGAAATACAAATAAAAGAAAACAGAGAAACTAATTGCTTCCGAAGCTTGTGGTATGCCTTGGTGTCATGAACGGTGTTGCCTGCTTCCAAAGGGGAACTGACAAAAGAACGAAACTTTGCTTACCTGGACAGCATAACGCTATGCAGCGTTACAGAAGAGCATGTCTTCAACTTGGAAAAGCTTTACGAGGCTTCTCGGATTTATAATCTAACGCTCAATGACAATAAGGGCGCCATCCGACCCTGAATAATACGATTAGGCTTCGAAATTCCAGACAAAACTGTACGAACTAATGATGACAGGCTTGAATCTTTGCGTCATTTGCCCATACTTACCGCCTCAAAATCTCAGCAACGCATCGTGGAACAATTTGCCTGACGTTTATTGTGGATCACATTTCTCTGACAAAATCCCCCCACTTGTCGTTAATCGTTGTTTCTCTCCCCCCCCTCTCTGGTCGTCTGTGAATCGTTAAAACCAACCAAGAAAAAGGTTGAAACTTCTGCTGTTATATCTGTTGAGGAGTCTTTATTGTGTAGATTGTTGCTTCTGATATTGTCATCTTGAAAAAGGCTACACAACACGTTACCTTCTTCCTTCGGACTTATCAGTTAGTAACAGGTATCACTGTAATTGAGAAAGAAATTCGTGCTATTGTCGAATCGGATAGGAAGTGGCGTCATTATCTTATCGGCTTTACCATAATAACCGATTAGAGATTGCTTCCTTTTAAAAAGGTTATGAATTGCAAACATGTCGAAATTTCATATCTTTTTGACCTCATCTACAGACAGAGAAAGAACGATGCAGCCACCGATGCGTTGTCACGTGCTTGTTGTCCATCGCTTCAAAACTCTTAATCTTCAAGTGCTACAGTTTTCTGTGTTATTTCAATGCAGCCCAAAAGTTCCAATTTATTTTTTTGAGAACCTACCTTTCTCCGGATAAGAAGCAAGATCTGTCAAATCCCGCTGCTTTGTATGTGCTGAATTAAAACGCAGATTTCTAAAAGTTTCAGGGGCCTTTATCGAAGCTACCCATCCTTTCGAAAGAGTGAACTACGATTTCAAGGGACCTTTACGCTCGTCGTTACAGAATAAGTACCTGTTAATTATTGCTAATTGAAGCCTACACAGCCATCCGGTCTTCTATTTCACAACGGCATTTGTTTGCTGCTTCACGAGAATTCACTCACCAAAATAGGCAAATTTCTTAGACCGAAAAGTGTCAATGCCGATGCCAATTTCCCAGAAATCGGAGATCACTGAATTTGTTGGCACCGGACTTTCAACACCTCTTTTTCTGAAACCGAGACTCTAAATCCAAATAAACAGGAGACCCTCATCAATTCTTTGTTTCCAAATGTTTGTAAATATGTTAGAGAATCTCCTACCTCTGTCGTTCACATTCTTGGGTATCGCTACATCAAGCGGAAATGTCTAATTTACTACTATGAAACAGGATAGTCACAGGCTCGATCAGCTTATGAAGCAGTTAATGGATCTAGTTGAAGATTGTGGTAATAAACCTTTATCAACGGAATTGGCGAGGAGCCAGTTAGAGATGTTTAATACACGGAATATAATCTAACCGCATAATCAAGAGGCTTCTCGAAGAGGAAGCGCGAGCTTTAGAGAGCCCTCGAGTTAGCCAAACAATAAGACCGCCCAAAAACGAGCGTTAACCTATCGGAATAGCATGATACCAACACTTGCTTCGCCTCCAACGAACCCGACATTACCGCGGGACCGTCTAATACCGAAGGGATCGGAAGTGCCGTCCTCGCCATTTGTAACCTTGTCCGTTATTTCTGTGGTTCTGGTCCCCACTGTTGACGGAAATGGTCGCCGCGGGACTGTGTAAGGACTGCGGCAAAAGGGAACATTACCAATGGGTACATCGAGCATCTTTGGGTAACAAACGATTTGCGTCGGATTTTAATTTCACGTTGTCATCTGAAATGGTCTCTGATGTTCGCACTCCTTGTTCAAAGTAGCTATGCAGGTAAACCTAAAGGGTGTACCGCTGCAGGCGCTCGTCGACATAAGTAGCACAGAAAGTTATCTAACAGGAGCTGGTTCACAAACATCATTGGAGCATCAAACCGTCCTGCAGTCATATCACGATGGCGTTTACATCTTTTACAAGCATTACACGTAGGCATTGTCACAGTCACATATAAAGAAGCCACATATGAACACGTCAAACTGACTGTAATGCAGAAGCGACGCGCCGACGTCCTGACCGGACATGATTTTCTTCGACAACACAAACGGCTGAAGCTAGTTTCCGAAGAAGACAGACCTACGTTCTCCGTTTGTGGTCTTGCTCCAGCGAAAATAATGCCTCAGTCTCCATCGGAATGCCCGGCCCCCAATTATCGGTTGGTAGCCGCAAAATCTCGGCGGCGTTCAGAACAATATTAACTATTCATTCGAGTAAAATCCAAAAACTGTTGAGGATGGGTGTCACTGAGTCATAGATATCTCCATGGAAGGCCCAAATCCTGGGAACATCCAGCGAACGCCGCAAAAAACATGGCTATCGACCATAGTCAAACCATAAATCGAAATACCTGCCTGCATCCTTAATCCTTCCCAGGAATGGACCAACTGGTCCAAAAACCTCTCAGTTTGAGGTACTCAGCACGTCCAATTTAAAAAATGCTCATTGCCAGATTCCCACTAAAAGCGAAGAAAGTATACGGCGTTCAGAGCTTGCGGTAATTTATACCAGTTTTGCCGCACATCTTTCGGCATCACCAACGACGTCCCATGGTTGCAACGAACGATGGGTGGTACAATCAATAAGGTACGACTATCTGGCATCTTCGCCTATGTGGACAACATCGTGGTCTGCGTTCACGATTCTGATACATAGTGCAAGAACTTTCAGTGATTTTCAGAAGTCTTGAAGAAGCACCGTTTAAGGTTTTATGGAGTCAAAAGTAAAATACATGCGAAAGATTTTTGGGTTTGAAGTCTCTAAAAACCTCATAAGACCAGATCCGAAAAAAATTAAAACTACTCGAAAGACTAACATCTCCCCGAAACCTCGAAGCACGAAAGTGATTAGACGGAGTGTTTCCTTATTGCTCCCAGTGGATCTCCAAATGTTTAGTAAACTAAAAATCAGCGTATGCGGACGATGTTGTGTTACTGAGTGGAGACCCAAGTAAGTTGCAAGTTTTTCTCGCTCCTCTAAATGATGTAGCCGTGTTTTGGATGCGTTTTGCACCCTCAAAGTGTAAAATGATGTTAAAAGACTGGATTGGCTCAGTCGAATCTTGCAAGGGAATTACTGGAATAAATGGATAGATTTAGCTGCTCGGATAGTTGTATCTCACCTGGTGGTTATATATCGGAAGAAGTGTCTTCGCGCATACAGAAAGCCTGATCGGTATTCGCTAATTTGAGGCATCTGTGGCGTCAACGCGACATCTGGTTATCGATCAAAGGCAGACTGGACGCAACAGCAGTGAAGCCTATATTACTCCACGGCTGCCAAACATGGACGTTGAGAGCAGAAGATATGCAAGGAAACTAGTGGTTGGAAGGTGGTTCGAGGTGGACAGTCAATGATGGAGAAAAAACTTTAATCGGTGGATAGGATTATGCAGATGCAGTTAGGGTCTACGAGATCTCCGCCCCCCCCCCCAGTCCAAGCGACACGGCTCAAGGCAGCAGTCAGTGGAGTTCTTGGATTCGAAACCTTTCTTCAGTGCAGTTTTCCAACTTACTATTATCTAACCGATTTTTTACTATTTCTGATTCTTTTTTCCGTTTGAGTATCTGATGCTATGAAGCAACAACCAAAACCAGAGCATGTTGGTGCAAGGTTAATGGCTGTGCAGATTGAAACTAAAAGTAAACTCGCTTACCACACATCACATATTCCCGTTGCCTGCGTGCAACTTGCGTTGGTTTGAATCAATAGAGAAAAGGCGATGGTGTTAACCCAATGCATCCCTAGTTGTCGAAACCAATGCGTCAGACATCGTGATTGCAGCGACCCTTGATCAGAATGGTAGGTCAGTGGTTTTGTCTGTCCAACGCTGACTTCAGTCGAGAAGCGTCACTCTCCATCAGAAACGGAAGCTTACGTCACAGATGAGGCGTTTTTTCCTGATTTGCTAACACTATTCGGTGGTGGCAAACCAACGGTCGGTAGCCTTCATGTTCAGCAACCATCTGAGATTAGAAACCATAAGATCTAACGATGGCGTGAGGAGCTGAAATTTAGCATGACATTGCTTATCATCAAGAATGCGAAAATACTTCGCGTTAGCTAACGCGCTCTCTGTGCTTCCACTTTCGGTTGACTGAATCAGTACCGACTCCATGCGTGCTTGTCACCCGCGGGTCAATCCCATGCTTCGTTTTGTTCGAACTCGAAACCAATCGTTGATTGTTCAAGAAGTGAAACGTTTGATATTTCGCCGTCAACTTTGCGCGGTGACGGCAAAGTTTCAAATCGCCATTCGCCAAAACAAACCAGCCCCCCGAGAGAATTAGTGTAGACTACCGCCATCACCGCTACCACTATTATCTTGCACACCCACTTAGTTTCTGCTAACAATTGTCGATGAATTATCTCTTATCCTTTTGTCTCTTCTTCCAATATTTCTAAGTCCACTATCATCGACTATCTCCCTCATTTTTTTGCCAACCTGGCATGCCTACCTGCATATACATTCAGACCGCGACATTTATTACGCACCTTTCTCCATGGAAAGGGTATAGCTGTTAGTCACACTACTGCCTACAACACTCAGTGCAATGGTCGGGTTGACCGTCTAAACGATACGATTTAGACAGCTATCACTTCGACACTGAAGTCCCAGAATCTCACAGTTCAACAATGGAAAAAGGTTACCCTCGATACATTTCACTCTATACATTCAGGGCAGCATTCTTCTTTATGACCGTTGCAACACTGCCGGAAGTTCTCTCAGTAGTTGTCCCCTGAATTTTAACCAAGTGTTAGTGAAGGATCAGAATCGATGCTCCAAATACGATGCTCTAGCCGAATAGGTACAACTGTTTGACTGCAGCCCCCTTATGCTCAACAACTTCCAGATGGTCCCAAGGATCCTGTTTCCTTAGGAAAATTGACCCCCGGTGCTCGCGATGCATGCAAGGTTGTCCATGAACCAAATTCTGCGCCAAGCATTCACTCGATGCCATCGAATTCCGATCTGAATGTTTCTGACAACTTAACCGATGTTTCTCACGACCCTAATGATGACGGGGCACGGTCCGCGGAAAATCTCCTGCAATAGCAGGATAGTTGCCCAGTCAACACAAGGTCGTCAGCAAGCGAACTTTACCTTCACTGTCACCCGCTGCAGATGCAGAATCTCAAAGGCTTTAACAGCGGACCGTCAAAGGCATGAGCTCATTTATACGAAAGATCACGTGACACGACCAGACCATAAGCGCAGACATCATCATCATCACCATCACCATCGTTCAGCGTTAAACAGCAAGGCTAGCCTCCTCTCAATGTTACGCGTTTCTAAAAAAAGAGTGAATACCCAAAGGGAACAGGGAGTGGGCCTACGCAGGCGGGAAAAGATAAGATGCTGCTGCAGACAACACACGGAACACAGTCTAACTGTTCAAACGCACTCTTTCAATCATTCTGATTCGATAGAAAATAACAACACGATCGCCACTGTTCACTGTTCCCTGCCATATCCTTCAGTCTCCAGCCAGCAAGTCGACGAGTCTTTCGGACCTCAAATGCGAAGACGAGAGACATCTACTTTACCTAAGTTCGCTGCACATTTTCTCATTCCACGTTGCCACGTCATCTGTTAGCATCCACATGGCTTCTTTCATTCCTTGGGAGGAACACAAAATAGGGCACGATATGGTAGACGAGTGTTCGTCATACGCAACACCTGACCCAACCAGCGTAGTCTACTAAGTTTCATACGCTGAAACAAGCTATTTTCAGAAGTGGCACCCAATACCAGATTCCTAACCTCAATATTACTTACCCGGTCACTCCATCCAATCCTAGCTATACTGCGTAAACCTCGGTTGTCGAAAACCTCCAACCGACGAACATTGCCCACACGCATGCTCCACGTCTCGCAACCGTACAACAGAACTGAACGCACTGCGGCACAGTACCCACGACCTTTCAACTTCAGTGAAATATCTGGCCGACGCCACAAGTGCTTCAGTCCAGCGTAAGCTGCACGAGCCTTGGATATACGCATATTTACCTCCACTCCCGAGCTATCACCGTTCAACACGCAGCTACCAAGGTAAGTGAAACGGTCCACAGTCGTTACTTTCAGTATCAAGTTCGGTGCTGCTGTCGTCCAGTCCTCTAACAGTACTTTACACTTTGCACGTGCAAAGCACATGCCGAACCGAGCAACCGATTTCGACAGTCTATCTAGTGCGCACTGTGCATGGTCCGCAGACTCGAACAGGCACACAACGTCGTCTGCGTAATCTAGATCACAGAGTTTCCCTCCACTTCCCAGTTCCACTCCTACATCCCAGAGACCTCATAAAGCATCCTCCATCACCTCATCAGGAATGAGAAGATGGGACACCCTTGTCGAACGTTACTAGACGTTTCGAATGAACGTGACAGTTCACCGTACACCCTAACGCGACCATAGGTATGCGAGTACAATGCTCGCAACAGGTTCACAAACTTAGTTGGCATACCTTCCGGTGGAGAGCACTGAGTAGTGCTGTCCGATCCACTGCGTCGA
>LUCM01002356.1:113648-191597 GCA_008360955.1 Fasciolopsis buskii | reverse complement strand
GCGTGGTTTATTTGTTATCTCGCCTTTCTCCATGTCAGTGCTGCAGTCTGTTGGGGCATATGCCGAGATAACAAATAAACCACGCTTACCACTACTATCCCTTCGGTCGCCCACTGATCCCTACAGACTCAAGACGCTTATGCAACTGCCAATTGGGATTCAGTTTAAAAGGGCTGCTTCGGCCTTCTCAATTAAGTCCATTATTATACCGCTTTGGCCTACAACTTGAAGGGCCTCATCTCCTGCACGACAACCAATGCAAAAGAACTATTAGAGTTCTCAACAAAAGCCTTTGGTTCTGACAAGAACCTGACCGCAAGGAAGCGGGGTATAGCTAATTGGAAGTCCATCTACTTGGCTTACTTATTATTCCACTCGTTTTTCCGTCTCAGCTTCTAACTCAGACCAACCCCCGACTGGAAAAACCAGAAGACTACTTCTCAGTCCCATAACCACTGATCTTCTAGGCATGACTGGATCTCCGGCTTGAGATAAACCATCCTGGGTGATAAAGGCACGCAAGCAGTTACACCACGTCAAGGTGCAGTCTCGATGTGACACGGAAACACCGTAGGGAAGGTGGGCAATTTTTGGGCATACGCAAAATGTCCCACCTTGTGTTACGTGAATTTACTGTTTTTCTATAAACTAAACCGAACGGCCTAGCATACTAAGTCTAACTTCTGCATTACTCATAAAATTCTCCCAACTTATTCGAACAATACCAAGAAAAACGTCTGAACACCGAAAATCTCCGCTCATCTGTCCCAAGGGTCATGTTTTGCAACCGTATACTACAGTCGATGTCATGCAAACATCTTAGATGGAAAACTGGATCTTGCCTGGATATAAGATGCGTCCTAAGTGGGTGAAAATTAGTTGAGAAATCGTACGTCCGAAAACACGAGATTTAATAAACAACCGCAAAGTGCAACAAAACCACCTAAAAAGGTGAACCTACCAACCCCCATGTGTAAAAAAGCATCAGAAACACAAACCGGATGAACAATTTTCCAAATTTCCGAACCTGCTATTACAGATTATAAGATATGAACCCAAGGGATGGAGACCAATTACAACGATTTCGTTGGTGCGTGCGTGTGTACGTGAGAGGCAGACGTGTGGCGTGAAGTGCAGTCGGGAATGATAAAATGTCACCGATAAAAGAGATAGGGTAATTAGGTCGAAAATGTCACCCGGTCCGTGCTACGATAGTCGGTGTCACGGTGTTGTGTGAATGTGTTTCTATTGATGTAGGCCATGGTAGGTGAAGGGTATGAACCAGACGTTTTTTTGTGTACACAGGTTTGGGTGTCAAACGCTTGGTCCCTAAAGCTCCAGAAATCTTGTGTTCTAAGTGGAATGCGCCTTGATCGATTAGGCGGTACTTGGTAAATTATCCAAACACCTGGTTGGGGTTTGTGGGGACCAGGATGATCAGCCCTGACTAAGCCGCCATGGGTGTTTTTCGTGCGAATGGGTCATTTTCGAACTTTTCGATGGGCACAAAGTGGGCCACAGACGCGTCTGAGTGGATGTAATACCATGGAAGCGGCCATTTGTCCTTATTTCGTATGCTAATCAAAGATGAGTCGCAGGATGAACAACAATTGAGCGGCATTAAAGGTGGGTCATATCACTGCGTTGAGACGTCTATAAACCTGAGATGTCCACAGGTGGAGGTAAAGGGTTACTTATAAGCCTTCACTTCAAAAATAAACGTTTAGCAGAAACCCTTAAAAGACGCCTCGAAGCAGCGATATGACCTATCTACTCCTACCAATGATTCGCTTCAGGGATAAGTTGCAATCCTGAAGCACTGTTTTGCACTTTAAAGGCGCCAAATTCATACGACGCTTATGCTTTATAATTCAGGAGATGGAAAAAAACTGTAATCTACTTGGACATTCACTCAGTAGAGCATCTTGTCAGACAGTCTACTGTCTGAGGTTAAAAGTGAAGGCCCTGATGAACATTACCTAACGCGATGTTGATGATGCCCGAATGGCGCGGGCCAACAGTTGTCCTGTGAAAATCGAACTGAACTAACGACTTCAAACTAAGAGTCACGGGGTGTCATGCGCGGTCTGTAGTGCTAGAGCATTTCACCTTTTAGTGAGTTTGCTGTATTTTGATTTGTTTCGCGGACCAAAGGCGGGGCTATCATATCCCGAGTGTTTTGAAGTCCACCGTTATTATGCTTCCCGCAAATTCAGTTCCAGCAGCCTGGATGTTACTGCAAGGAAAGGTGGAGTACTCATCCCAAACTCTTAGCAGAAAATCAGTGCGTGAGCTTTCCGCTAAATATAGAGCGGCACCGTGGCAACAATTCAATGAACAGATACACAAAAGGAAGGAGAAAATACGAGCACTTATTAAGTGCAAAAATGCATTTCCTTGTTGTTTCACTTCATTTTTTCGTTTTTCCCTTATTTCGAGAACGGTACTGGTGGTCTAAAATGAGAATTGCCTAAAATTCTCTGACCTCACTCTGAAGGCTTTCTAAGTCTGCGTCCAATATATTTTTGGGGCAAAATGTTCTAGAGAGCGCTCATCCACACGTTCTTTCTAAGATGAGGCTCGGACACATTTTGGCTTGCCCTCGGACAGTATGCAGAATCGAACCCTTGAGAAAGCCACCAACGGAAAATCAGAAAAGCAGATTGCGCTTGAGAAAAAATTCATCCTTATTTTTCGAGCTTCCAGTGGAAACATACGAAAGTCGGCCAGACGTTGAGGACGCTGTAAGTTCGGTAACCTTAACGTGCATCTGTTATTACGTTTGCTTGCTCTTGACCTTTGTGTCCATTTGTGCGTCACCCCTACCGGGCCCTGTGCTATTGTAATACGGAGAACCCAGTCACTCGACCAGTACAACGAAAGGACAGTCACAAGAGATAGGAGGTTGAGCATGTTTTAGCAGGAGCGTGCGAGTGGAGCGGCACACTTTACGTTTAACATGCAATCTAGAGGACCAGATCGATGTTTCGCTACAAAGGCCTCCCCCTAGAATACCGTCGGGGAAGGGCATCAATTGGGGGCATGCGAAACAAACCCGGAAACTTGCGGGTGTATTGGGGTCTTGGCATCGCTTGCCTATGGAGAAATAATGGGCCGTTCTTTCGGTGGTCCCGCGGGTGTTAATATTTGGGAGCTGACCGTGCGCCGGACACCCAAACCCAAAAACACCATTAAGAGGTGAACGCGGGAGGTGTGATCTCCCGGCCTAGCTGCCGCCAACATCGCTGCAGCCGAGCTGCCCGTCCGATGTTCTCCAAGAAAAACGTTGAATTTGACCGCGTCCCATGCCCACAGGTCTCACCTTCATCTAGAATATTCGCCAGAAGGGGCTGAAAACGAGTGTCTCACCTCTAGTTCCCTTCGCCCTCTGGTGAGTGCATGATTTCGACCAGGGAATGATGGTTGACGTGCCGGAGTCAGCAGAGCCGCCTCGGCCCTGAGGATCCTTCTGAGAAAAGGTAAAGCAAAAACTTCTCGAAACAGTGTTTCTCTGCACTGGCGTATGTTCGAATTTGTGGAGGACATCCAACAGCGCTCGGTGCTACCTTTTCTGGCGTAACAGGGAGGTGACGTGTCCATGGGGGCATGGATCATCGCAACAAACATGCGGTATCCTGCGAAGTAGGTTATACATTTACAAACGGGGGAGTATTCAAAAGTCTGATGTGAAAAAAGTACCAATATCAGAAAAACGAACGGATTGGTTTATCTTGCGGCTCCTATGCCTGGTTGCATATCCCACAATTCCAGGTTGATCGGTAGGGTTGTCTTTGTCTCTACCGCGAGACTCCATGGTCAGCGCTGCTTGGGGCTGGAATTGACCAGGAGGGAGAGACTAATGGGAGGAGAGAAGACCGTTGTACACTCTTACAAAGGGCACCCAAGAATCGACGGTGTACTTTTGAAGTACAGCTGCGACTGAAGTCTCTGGGACGTCGGTCATCAGAACGATGGCTGTTAAGCGGTCGGGCTATGATTGGAGGCATTTTGGTGATGGCACCTTTAACGGGAGTGAATGCTCGCTTTCGGCCTCGGGAAGCGTAAAATCACGCTTAACTTTTCACAACTGGTCCATGAGAGCAGCAACTACTTCCGCGCAGTTGGGAATGAAATACCAACAAAGGTTAACCAGTGCAAAACAACGACGTACTAATCAATGGGTACGAGGCTCTGGGCAGTTCCGAATAGCAATGATCTTATCAAGCAGCCGGGCCGTACCTGAGGATGAGACAATGTGTCCTTAGGTTGTGACGCTTAATTTTCCAAGCTCACATTTTAAAGTGGTAATCCTTAAGCCACGCCTGCAAGGACGATCGAAAAGAGCAAGCAAGCGAGAAGAGCCTTGTTCCTCCGAGCGGCTTGCAACTGGGACACCGCGGAGATACACAGACATTCTCTAGACCGCGTGTGACTACAGCAGGAGACTTTGGAAGGCTTGAGCCGCATCGCTGAGCCCGAAATGCATCCTCGCGAAATCCAGCAGTTTAAAAAGTTGTCGTTACCGCCATTTTCTTTGTCTGGCTAAACTACGGGTAGTTTGCCGTGTGCTCGTGCTCACTCTACGCAGCTAAAAAGCCTGCAACTGGTGAGCGATGGAGCGAAATCTTCATATGGGGAGTCGGGTGCCCATCGGGAACGGTGGCCTTGTTAAGGGCTCCAAAGTCTCCGCGGGGTCACCAGTTGCCGCAGGAATTAGGGACCGTTTGACAAGGAGTGGCCAAAGGACTACTGGAATGTCGGATGATGCCAAGTTCTAACGTGTGGTCGAATTCTGCTCTGGCTGGGCGGAACCTGTCAGGAGGTAGGCGCCGTTGTCGACTGAAAGTTGAGGGTCCTCTGAGCCCTACATGGTAAGTTCCCTTGGTGGGAGCAGCGGGAATTGGACCGGTGTGTCACAGTATGCCCGGATTTTTGCGAAGTAGCCCGTTTTACGGCTGTTGGGGTGGCGGTTTAGCGTACTTAGGCTTGATATGGTTGACGACGGCGTATGAGCTGGTAACATTCAGCGACGTTTGACGTCTACCATTCTCCCGCGCCGAGCATCTGCCAGCAGGTAGAAGTCTATGTTAGTAATAAGGTACGGAATGTCGGTGACAATGGACACCCAAAGAAATGTACGCTTCAGACCTAGATCGAGGGTAATTAAACGATGCCCTTACGTATGGATGCCGGTGCCGTTTACAGCCCGCAGTGTCTCTACGGATTCAGCGGTGAAAATCTTCGGTTAATGGGGATTACACTGGCCTCGGTACCTGTATTCACCATAAACAGTCGGCTTGTTGCCAAGCCCTCGAAGTTTAGGCGACATTCGATAGATAGCCCGGCTTTGTGTTCCACGACTTCTAACTGAGAACCTAGTTTTCGCTTCTTACTTAAGAATGCGCACCCCGGGTCGCGTGGTTTTTGCTAAACCACTGAAGTGGTTCCGATACTTGCAGTAACCTTCCGCGGATGGCAGGAAGGGTCGCTTTGGCGAAGGGCTGCTGATCCTGCCTTGTCGCGGGCTAAACGCATCTCGTCGCCGGCCACTAGAATAACGCGTCCATACCCATCAAGATGGTTGTTAATTCGCTCCGTGAGACTGTGAATGCGGCTCCGGGGGAAGAGAATGTGCTTACTGCTGAGACACCTGGGCTGCCGCGCGACATGTCATCAGCGATTTCTGCTGCTTCCTCCAGTGAATACTTACGGGTAGAACTAAGCGAAGAAGGTAAATGTGGCGGGAGTCATTGAAGCCACGTCTCCATGGTCGTCGCCGAACGGTGCGCTTGTGTGACTCAGAATTTCCCGCGACAAATTCAAGGGTTTCCTATTTAACGACCTGAAAAATTTGTGGCAGCTTTCGGACGCATTGGTCTTCCACAGGGGCAATCGGATTTGCAAAAGCCTCCTTTAACACTGCAAAACAAAGCGAAGATACTATGACGTCCATAAACTGAAGGGGTACATCTAGAGGAAGAAGGGCAGCAACCTTTCCAAAGTGGAGGACGTCGCTAGTTATCTTTTAATTTTTTAGCTCCAGTTCAACCAAGGTAAACTAGAGTTGGGGGTCGGACGGCGTGAAGGAAGATGTATGATAATTTAGAGCCCCCATTGTTTGGGTCTGGTGATGGTTCCCGTTCCATGGACATGGCACCATATTTGGAGAATAAACGGCGTGAATGGAACATGCTGGAAGCAACCGATAGGAGAAATAAGCTTGTAAAAATCAACACGAAAGAGCTTTCGGCGACGAAAGAAAACGGCAAAATTTATTCATGTGGAAGAACGCCAAACAAAGCGTCAGCAAAAAGAATAGTAACTCAAATGACCAGCCAATCAGGTCAGGCTCAAAACTTTTGTAAGACCGGTTGTAATAATGCAGGTCTCATATTACTACTACTGGTCCTAAACCGTTTCGAGCATTTGTGTATTCCCATTTGGTTGGCTGTGTGCGATTGTAGCACGGACAACTCAGACAATCGACCGGCACAACGAAAAGTAAATCAGAGGCTGTAGGGGTTTGTGCACATGTTAGTAGGTGCATGCTTGAGCAACGCGCAAACGGCAACCGCGCTGGGTAGTCAAAGTTTGGTTAAACAGGCGATCGGAGGAAATAATCCATGTTAATCTGCATTAGTAGTCAATGTTGGCGGTGGAGGTTAGACGGAATCAAGGGTCGATTTGAACGCCGGCTAGAATTTTAACTTACCGATATCCGTTGCGGGGGAAGCCGCTTTCTGGCGCCTCACCTACAGGTAGTGGGCCAGTCGGACGGGCTTCTTATTCCGTCATATATATATATGGAATTAACCAGTCTGAAGGAAGCTAACGACGTTGAGGTACTGATTATTATTTATTCTAATTCTGCGACATTTGCTTATGCTTTTGAATTGGCGTCTATCTGAATCCATTGGCGTGGAATTCGAACAATGGGCACTAACGATATAACGACGCAGATGAATGCCGTCCCACCGATGTCTTCTCGGGCTAATATCAACCGCTTGGCATATGCCCCACCCCAGATACGCACTCTAGCGCTTCCTCGTCCTTCCGTCAATCAACAGCATGGCACCCAGCCAAAAACAGTTAAATTCCGCAGGAAGCGCATACCAGTGACCTGTTCAACTAGCCACAAAGCCCCACATTTCATTAGCCATCCTATTAATCCAATGGGTCAAACTGTTCATAGATCTCGACTGTCTGACACTTTCGGCACAGCCAACTCGAGCAAGCCATCCCGGCATGAGCTCTGATAAACCGGAAGGTCCACAAGCTCACGAAAGCCAACTAACCGCCGCCTACAATCACGAGTTAATGGCCCACATTATTCACGCCTCCACTCTCATTCGGTAACACAGTTGCCACACCAGCATGATACTAATGTCCCTTCTTATTAAGGGCCTGCCGATTATCGTCCCTACTTTCACCCACTTACTAGTCAACGCTAATTAGTTGCATTCCCGCCACTCCAATGCGCCTTTCGTAGCACTGCATGCCCAGATCCTCACTACAATAACCGGTATTGTCATAAATTTGCACGATTTATCTCTGGTTCACCCCAGGCTACCTGGCAAACTTTAGGTAACTGTATTTTGCCACAATCTATCATGAGACCAATTGCCCAACCCTCTCTTGCCCAGCGCTTACCCCAGTTGCCCCCGCTAGAAGACACTGCTGTCCTGACTCCTGCAAATTCCAGAAGTAACTTCTGTCCCCAAAAGTTCATGCGCATACCTACTAGCCGGCTTTTTCTCCGGCTTTTCTCATAGCTCCCTCCTCACTAACCCTTAGATTGCTAGTTCCGCCGTGACAACGCCACAATTCGGCCGTCTATCACGGTCCCACCCCCACCGACACCACACCCTCCACGCCGGAATCCTCTGACCACCGGCTCATTAACTCCCAAGTCTCTTCCATCAACTTGGTCTATAACGGAGATAGTTTCTCGCCGGCCAATATACCTAACTCTACTGAATTTACTCCCTTGCCACAGCTATGCAATACCCGATCCCGTAGTGTATCCGTTGATTATTTGACCCCCGCCGAACCCACCTCCTGGTTATCACGCAAACTTAGGTGTTCCGGTGAATTTTTCCTACTCCCCATGAACTTCCGCCCACTGACTCATAAAGTAAGGAAACTGAGACTGTTAGCAGCTAAAAACTCTTACAATATTATCTTGGTAACAGAAAATTGGTTAACAGACCACAGCTCCACTCCGTCTTTTTTACTGGCGGGTTATACGCCCTTCCAAACCGATAGATCAAATCGTAGAGGTGGTTGCCTAGCCTTCGTGAAGCAGCCACACAATGCTTCCGTTTTCCACCACCCACTTCTTCATTCTATCCCTGACACCGTTTGGCTTCTGGCACAAATACCCGAGCGATTTTGCATGACTTGTCTTCCTGGGGACCGTTGCATAGTGATCAAGTCTAGTGGAGGTTTGAGACCTCTTTTGAATGCTGCGACCATTTAAAGCCTTGTCTTCTCCTCCAACTGCAGGCAGCTTTGAAGTGTCCCATCTGATAAATCTTCAAGCATCACACTTTCCGGAGAAGCTTGGGTGTGAGTTGCTGGTCTGGGGCCGTTTCTCCGCGAGGGTATTTCCAGCCACCATATTGGAAGAAGCTTCTGTGTCCCTCCGCCTACTTACGTCCACCCTGCATCTACTTTGCTGCGGTAAACCAAGAACTACGTGATGCTGACATCATATGCACTGGCGCCGCCACTTCTGGCAAAATCATCACTTGACTCCACCGATATCGGAATTGCCGACCAAGTGTTTCTCAGGGAGTTCCGTGCTTTTTCTAATCCTACGTTGTGCGTTAGTCTAATACCACAGGTGGCGGGATGCAGGCGATTCTCATTTTCCCCTGGAAACCCATGCCGATCAACTACGATCGTGTCTTTGGCTCAAGAAGGGCGAATACCTAGGGGCTGAGAACTTGCAACCTACGCCTCTGTGTTCTGTTCGTTTCCTAGAATCTTGATCAAAATTGATGAAATTACCATAATAAGTCGGTCGGCCCCAGGTGGGAAGACGCAGTGGCCACTCAGTGCTCCACCCCAGGAAGGCGCTTCCTTCTGTTCTGTACTTATCTCTCACGCTTAGTCCGCCCCTTGTTGGACCCACTTACCCAAGTAACTTGAGTCCATACTGCTGTTCTTGTAAAAAGCATTTTTCAGCTTGGCACAGGGTCACCAAATGCTCTCACGTCCCTGTCTGATACTTCCGGATCTGACTCGGGTTTAGGTGCCACAAAGAATGATTTGGACTAATGTGCCTTATGTGCAGTGCTGGCAGCTGTCTCATGATATATCTTTTCCCGATGGGCACACAATGCTGTTCACTCAAATACTCTTCCCACGAGTCTTGACAATGCAGCTGGCAAACGACAGTTCTAATCCCCGGACAGCTCCAGTGGGCTTAGCTATTGCAAGCCTCACACCCTGTTCCCTGCAAGGCAGGTTGGTCTCACCGTTTGTTCAGTTGCAGATGCCGTCAGAGTGGTAATTTCCAGGAGTGATGACCCTCGTTGAAACCCAAAATTTTAGGAGAACTCTTCAAAACCGATGTGTACTGCCAGCACCATACCACATGCCTGGATTATAAAAATGGTTGACCCCCCGAAAACGAGAAATGGTTCGAAGACGCACCCTTGGTGCTATAACAATATTTGTGGCCAGAGGAGAAGGTCACTTCAATTTTTCAACAGGGAGAATTTTGTATGGAAAGCCCTACGGAACTTTAGACAGAGTACCAACTAACTGGTTAAAGATTTTTGCGAACTAAAACGACATCGCTTTTAAGAGCTACTGATTTATTGCGACAGGTTCTTGGATATCTTTCATGGTGTATTCAGTCAGACCACATTTTGTCGGATAAGATAGCAACGGTGATGTTAACAATAAGTGAGCGTAGTTTTGATTGACATCGTCAGGCATGCCTGGATGCTCGATCGGCAAATTGAAACGGTCTTAGCCAAAGATGCACTGGAATGTTCGATTACTGCAAATTAATAGAAGATTTTTCTAGATGGAATATGGATTTTGTGAAGCGCCGCGGAATGTAGCGCGTGTGCGCCGAAATACCCAAAGTCTTTGCTCGGAGCTTTGGCAATTTTCCGACGAATTGGGGACTTAAGTGAGGATATTCGAGTGAAGTTTCAAGCCCACGAGTTTGGATGGTGTGATATATTACAATGAAGAGCGGTGAACTGGAATATTTTGCCTATGACGATGAATGATTAAAACTATTCCAGTGGGACGTGCAGAAGTGAGTTAAACTGTGTATGCATGCTGGTCAAAGAATGAAAATGCGAAACTTCATAATCCTGTCCAGGATAATTCACGCGCGTAAAATGAACGTGAAATGTGAGCACCAAGATGCTCTAAATACATTTTATTATAAACAAGCAACAAAACAGACCTGGAAAGCGTGTAGCTCAAGCAGCAGAGTTTTGTTAGTGTCGGAGATTGCGTTCCGAGGCCTACACCTGGCCCACCACTAGGCCTAGCGCTTTTTATCTGGCAGACGTGCAAATGCCATGGATATGTCGTCCTCGCTTTCCCATTAACACTCATGCTTCTGGGTACTACGCTGGTCACCCTACCACTTAAGTTTTTATTATTAGCCAACCCTAAGTCGGGCCTGTTTATTGTGAAATATTGTTTTTTGAGGAATTCATTGCTCCATCAGTCTAACATTGCCTTCAAAACGATGTCCGGAAACTACTGACTGTTCAGACCATTATTCGTATATACGATCCTTATCTCTCAGATGCTGGGGCGTACGAAGTTTGGATAAGGTTGTAACAAATACTACAGTAAAGTCTCAAAAACCTAGATCTCAGCCAACAACACTAAATAACATTAAGATCCGTGACATCAGAAGGATGCTGGATTCTATGACAGCTATAACCGCGATTAACCCTCCTTATATCGGTCTTCTTACCCCTGATTCCTTTTCCCATAGATTTATCTGCACCTGATTAACTCTGCCAACGTGGAGGATCCTGTCGTTATGCTGGGTATTGCCGGAACTAGTTTCTCTCTTCGTAGACATTTCATCAGAGAACACATTCGAGGTTCTTTTCACTCTTCCCACCTACTCATCTTGCTTCCAAGTAACCTGTTAATGTGAATCAGGTAGACCCCTTTCCCTTAAGTACCCAGCCTAGTTACATTTATAAAAAAGGAAAATCTGTCCTCTTCTCACAGATGTGATTCGCTAATGCAACACAAGTCCACATCAGCAAGTTTCAAGCAGCACTCGCTAATGAGGGCAAGACAAGGCGTTGACGATGACGAAGCCCCACGTACAGGTCTGCATTTTACGGCATAAACTACCATCCTCCGTGTGCTTGCTTATCCCCACTCTTGTTTCTTTAGTCCGTGCGAAAACCCAAATGACTGCAACAGGTTTGCTTCAGCATCGTCGAATGTGGGAAAAACAGACCATCCCCAGCAGTTGCGAAAAAAGCAACGAGGAAAATTAAGGTCAGGTGGAGGAACCATGGAAAGTAAATATATGGGCCCAACCATTCCTCTGTTAGAAAAAAAGAAAAATTCTCTGCTGGATCAGGCTGACCCCAGCAACTAAAGCACACTCGGTTTGCGAAGGAATGGGCCCCCTTCTACAATGGATATGTATGCCATCAGCCCAGACCTGACCCTGCGAAAGGGGAAACCCCACACCGCCCTTGTTCGGTAGATAAGCTTTTGGCTACTTTGTTGGACGGCCTGGGGAAGTAGCTCATCGGACTATCCACTTGTGCTTCACCACCCACCCCTCTATTTTTCAACGTGTCCCGGTTCCCCCAACCGCACACCTGGTACGTATGCTGACGTTTATAACAACTGCCGTCGTTCTTCTTTCTTAAATATTCTTGCAAGCTTACTGAAACTACTATGTGGTACAAGTTGCTGTCGTCCTGTTCAAACACAAATTACCGATCCTAGTTTTCTTATGCTTCCCCATCTCTTCTTTCTACGATTTCTCGCAACAAATCCTGTTCCATAATCCAGCCCACACTGTCAACCGCGAGCCATTTAGTTATGCCCTTTCTTGGCAACTGGAGGCAGTAAACATCGGCGGTAGACCACATGATCAGTTATAATTGACACCCCGTAGCATGTACACCAGGCCCATAGACCCGAAGTGTTCCACAAGCAGAACAAATGGTGACTTTATTCCCTAACTATTGCGCTGACCGTCCTATCAGACCACTGTAATCTGCATTTGCGAAGATGTCGGAAGATGAATAGGAACGCGTTTCAAATAAGGACCATAAAGCACAGGACTGACTGAGCCATATGCTCCATAGGGTGAAAACAGCCGATGTTCGTCGCACACGTTTCGTCAACGGAAACAACCTCCTGCATGTTTTATGACAGTTGTCTGATCTCTGTAATCTTCGAAAGGGACTGACTGTTATCACTGTTCCCACTTTTTGTTTACTCACTGTAACGCCAGATGGAACAAATTCCAGACTGCCACTCTCTCTCTGGCTCTTCTGCAGGCCCGCCAAGGACCACATATGCAACGCAAACTATCGACGAAAGCTACACTCTATCCCTTGCCCTGGTTTTCTTTCCCCTTTAGGAAGCTGATAATCTGCCGCTCCGGTACCTGGCCGCGCAACCCTAAGGCAAGCGAAGCCACGCTAATGACCGCCCCGGGTGTACCATCTCTGGGGAACCATTACGATTGGCCAACTAGTTACCAACACTGTTGAAAGGTCACGCAAATCCGCAACTTCCAGACCCCTACCGCTACAGAACACCAGGATCTCCGATATTAAACAAGAACAACAGCTCATTCACGACAAGTGTATTTAAGGATTGACTGGAAATCCTTAACGTACTGGTTTTCTTCCTGCCACAAATCACAATCCGCTCCCGGCCGCAAGTCCAGTGACCATTTTTGTAAGTTCCATTGTCTCTCCCTCCACAATTCTTCGTATATATTCGTCCCGTAAATTGTTTGATGCAACACTGAAGGTTTCCTGCTGTTTTATTTTAAGCATTATTTTGACCATTCAATGTTGTTACTTAACATTCTCCATCCACCTTATATGATATCCAGTGTCATTTCGACTCTTCTCCATCCCGTTACTACATCCGTATTGATCTTCATCTTTACCATATAATTCTCCCGATTTTTGATAAACCCGGCCACTTGACAACACCTACCATTTCTTCCCAGCCAACTTATGCGCCGGCGATACGCACCGTTGATGCGTTTAAACATGGATCGATTCGCAATGAGCGACTCATGGTCAAATCCAGAAAGTTTCGACGATGGATTATCTAGCTCTGATTTAAAGCCAAAAAACTCGTGATTGGTCCACTTTATTGCAGGTTATGTTCATGAGAGCACAGACACTGCATTTTCACTACCAAATTTTTGTTTTACGATTTTCACTGCGCCATTTTTGTGTAAATTTGATCTTGCCTTGCGCCTGACTCTCGAATTTCGAGAAATAAGCCCATTATTATTAATAATATTATTATCATTATTTGAGGATGTTAGGTAAGTAGTGGTAGCCAGTCGCCCAGCAGCAGCAAATTCTTATCGTTCATCATGTTCGAATGAGACCACTGAGTTAGGGTTAGCCCATAATTTGTGAGGATAGCAACGGGTTCCCTAGGTTGTGAGCGGGGACCAACAATGGATTTTTTTAGAAAGGGAGGCTGGCGAGAGTAGTGTGAAAAATGACTGTGCCCGAAAAGTTGTGATTCATTGTGACATGTTCACGACAAGATATCAATAACTTGCGTGGGTTTCTCCTACTTTACGACTGATATGCGCATTGATTATACAAACTAGCAACTGTGCCTTGACAATAAGATGAAATCATCGGATGACGTCGAATTTGAACCAGCGCGAGTGAGGCTTGCAGGCCATTATTTGATTAAAGACATTGTAAACTTGGATTTTCAGCGTTAAGAGCGGGGTCTGAATATAATTGCACTGTTGTTGGACTTCATACTGAGTAGTAAGATCAAAGAGCCATTCAAGAGGACATTTGATGGGACGCAGAACGGGTGATTTCTTAATGATTTTAGGCCTTAACCTGGGGATCGACAGATAGGAAAGCTGTAGGATAGAGCCCTCCGTTTGGACCCTGAACACTTCCGCGGCAGCTTTAGGTACATTATTCACTGGGTCTTTGGTTGTGCGAAAGCGAATAGTGTTAAAGTTTGCTGAATGGCTCACACGGCTGCGCTCACTTGACTCCCACTTAAAATCACACAGCATCTGCTCTGAGTTATAGTGATTTGACACGAAATCTTGTTGAACCCAAGAAAGCCTTACTGTGGGGTCGGCCAGAGCTTGTCAGGGCTTTGTTTGTTACTGATTTCTGTTGGAAATTTGTGATGCCCTGTAAAACAGTTGTTCAAAGCAGTACCTCCGTTTAAGCACTCAGCTTCTTAGTTATGTTATTGGGTTGTTCTGTCCTCCTGTGATAAGATGAACGGATAAAAGCATCGAGAGAAAAGTGCCAGGAGAAGTGGTTATCTATATCCGAGATAAGCTTAAGAGCAGGGTGTTGAAAAGCATCACTGTCAGGTAAAAAATGTACGGTTGCTTAACCGTATCCATGCAAATCCGGCCTTCTTTTTGCAGTAGCATCTCCGAACAGTTGATGATCATTCGCGGTGGTCTTCCGGTCCGGTAACCATCGTCAGAGTTCACGTCTGTCAGCCTTCATAAGACGCAGTATGTCGCGCAGTCATATATTTCCAAGTTGACTATGAATCAGTAAAGATCGACTAGACACGGCTTATGCCGAACGTTTGCTTATTCAATCCATCATTCTAAGTTGCCGATTATCGGTAGGGGTAGCCTAGTGTCTAGCCTTTTCAGCGCTAGCTGAAACCACCGACTTGGTAGCTGTGCCCTCTCACAAAATTGGATTTTGCTAGTGCCTTATTTAATGGTATCCGTGCTTTTCGCATTGTTTCACCGAAAATAAGTAAAAAGGCGAGCGAGGAAAGAAAAAAGAAAAATCAACAGAAAAAGGGCAAAAGTGGGCGGGTCTCCGGATGTCGAAGCAAAGTAAGGCCCAGTTTGTTCAGCATGTAACAATCCAGGTTAATGCTACCATCAGGCCCGGTCGTCTACCCCAGTTCGTTTTTTCTGATCTTTAACAAGGTATCAGTAGCCTTGCCGAAGTTTACACAGACTCCCGAGTGCATCAAAATATCACATCGGCCTATTCCCACGCATGTTGAGGCCTTTGCAGTTTGAACTCAGTTGAGGATGCAGGAACTCCTTCATCGTTGGCTCCCAAATTAGTTCACATCGTGCAATTGACACTTTGCCTAATTGGCCAATTCACCCTCGTCTGAAAATTGATTGCTATCCGCGGTAACGTGATTTGTGATCTCGACGACCTCCGCCATTAAACAGCACCGGAACATCAAAGATGCTCTTGCATAGTGGGCCCCCCATGTCTGATACTGCAACAATTTAACATTTTGTTCACAAAACAATTGACGTTTTGGCAATCAATCACTATCCTTTAGGCAGTTGCCATTAGCACTAATATTGGGGCTAAAATGGATCTAAGACTGAGATAGTCCAATGTCTTCGAGGACGTTTGGCCGTGGTCATGTTCGTGTCTCAGTGAAAAACTGCTGAAAAATTGGTCCCAGAATTAATCTGGATGAATGTGAACAGCTGCTTTGATCGTTGCATCATTGACGTTTTCTCCCAACTTAAAGAGCAGCGATCGTTCCCATAAAGCCAAAAGGCTGGTTTCGAAAATATCTGGTATATTCAAAATTTACAAATTCAAGAAACTTGGACTATGGATTTTCTGGTGCTATGGGAAAACGATATGGCAAAAACTTCCAATTGCTCTAAACTTTGATGGTAGTGTTAGTTGGGATTTTTAAAATGCGCTCTTGCTGTCGAGAGTACTGAAGGTCTCAGAGGTTAAACACATCAACTTCTCAGCTTTTACACCTTCAGCGAATGTATGTCTTCGGGAGCTAGTCGTGATGGAATAAGGATATCCCAACTCGCAAACCTCTGGAATTATAATAACGGCATGGTGATTGATCTTTAGGTTCCCTATTGGTTCGCGGCAATTAAATATGAGTATAATGCTTTTACCGGTTAGGGAGCTTACGGTCCATTTTGTGTACCAAAATATAGAGAATTGTGAGCCTTGAGCGATGTTGTCATTGGCGGTGTGGGAGTAGAAGATTGCAGTGTGTACGCCATTTTTGTCTTCCGCAAACAGATAACGAGTATCTTGCCTAATGGCGAAGATATCATTGGTGTACATAAGGAAATGCAGAGAACAAAAACGGCATGTTGGATGACTTCACAAATAGAAATAATAATAATACATGTCTCCTAACTTACGAGGCATGCTGAAGGGAGGATCAGCTCTTACAAGGCTGGTTCAAAAGAATTCTGGGGAAGATATTTACGATTAAAATGCATACAGAGTAAACCAGACAACTGTTAAAGCAAAAAGTGACGTAATACCGGGAGATCCCAAAGTTGAAAAAGCTTGTCCTAAACAGTGGAACTTGTTATTGCGAAGCTTGCTTAAATGCATCAACAAGTAACAATATGGTGTAGAAATTACGGAGATCGTATTCAGCAGGAGTAGTCAAGCGTCAGCCGAAGTGAGCCGTTATACGTAACAGTATGAGGGTTAAATCGGCTAAAAATAGATCGTATCCCGAAAGAAGTACGAGAATTGAGGTTAAGAAAGAGATAACGGTGGAAGCAAATCCGGGCAGGAATGCTAGAATACCACAGGACCGGATTTTCGGTGAGTAAAGCGGATTTCTTCTGTAAGCGGTTTGGGGCGGATGTGAGAAGACGGAAATGGATAAAGTATGAACACGTTTTGGTCAAAAGAGAGGTCCCTGTGATTCGGTTAAATGTTGGCGGTGTAGGTGACAAAATTTAGATGCATTTGCTATCACGGGGCTTTTGAATGTTAAGGTGACAACCGATTAACTGGATCAAATATGTCTTGCTTACTGAGTGATCGACTACGGGGTCAGGATGTACCGCATATTAAGCACATAGGAACCGTCGTCCAAAATGTTTGCTCCGGGACTACCTTGGGTCTCCTAGCAAATTTCGAGTCCTGGACCTTGCTGCCATCTTGCCGGCCCATCCGTGTGAATAGTAGGGAAATTGGTTTAAGAATACCAATCCAGCTCCCGTAGTTCCACGGTTGTCAAGATGCGCGGAAGAAATTATGAGCAGTGTTTTTTATGGGGAAGACGGGATGGCTTCGATGTTTACGTCGTACTTAAAGTCTATGCATGCTAATGTAGCTAGAGACCTGGAAACAATATCAACAGAGAACATCGGACGGGCTAATTTGCGGCTGATCAATGATGCAGCAAAGCAGCCAGAAATGACAACAATGGGTAAATGACATTCTGTAAGGTAAAGGCCAAGAAGAAAAAAGATCTAAAAGTGGGAGAGTGAAGGAGAAAACAGGAGAGACATATCCAACCAATGCCATGTCTGCAAAATGGACAGCTATGGGTAGAGTTGTTTGCCAGTTTTCTACATATAACTTTTCGTCAGGTACTTCAAACAATCTCGGTTACCCGGTGAGCAGAGGAGACCAATCCTAAGTATGATCCAGCTTATATTAGTACAAGCGGCCTTCAACGACAGCGATATGAAAAAAAGGCTCATTATAAGTGAGGGTGATTGGTTAAAATTTATATATCAGAAAGCCCCATTAACGCAATCCGCTCAGAAGTTATGATTCCCAGCTGAGTTTTGGAGGCCGCAGTAGAAACAAAGATTATTAGTGGGGGAGAAATGCAAAGGGTTACGGCAAGGTCCAAAATTACGGAGTAAAAATGGAATTCGTCGGTCATAAGGTACAAGAAGATGGGAATTGTGGGGTTGTTTGTGGTGTGACTCAAAACAATAAAAGAGAGGTTAGATGACCTCATCACCAGTTTAGTTTACGTATACCAGGGTGGATTGGGGACTAAATCAGACAATATATTGCCGGTTAGTTTACAGTAGGCCAAAATGAGGTCATGCTGGCGCTTTTCAGCTTTAGCCACATGTCAGTAGAAGCAAACCTGCTAAGGAGCAAATTATAGATGGATTTTAATGGAAGTGAAGTGCGATTGTATGATGACTGTTATGCTGGACATATGGAAAGTGCCCGGACTGTATATGGGAGACAGAGGAGATAGAGTGGAAGCTCAGGGGATTGGGACCTTGGATATATGCAGGGTCCACTGGGCTGCTACTGCACTAGGTCCACACCGTAATGATCAGTAGCAAGTCAGGCCAACACCGGTAAGGTAAGGTTTTCTTTTTGCGAGATAGGGTTTATGCTGATGGTAAATAAACCCGATGGTGATGCCGGCCCATTTTCTTCAAAATCCTATTTAGTTTATCCTTCATTTTCTTCCCGACAAAGAATGGTTCAGTCCAAGTAGAAAAATGTAATTGTCCCTTCGTCCTAACGTAATTTTTCTGTTATTGGCAATTATTTCGCCACCAAAGGACTCCGTCTGTTTTCGTCACATTCTCAATCCATGCCCTTGAGGCTGTTGCAGCCATGGCTTTTGCCAAGCAGGGCTATCAAAAACAAGACAGGAACAAGCAACTATACGTGGAAGTACAAAAGGTTTTTGGGGCATGCGGCCAATTAATTGCCTGTACGAGACCCAATCGCTATTCGCGACTCACGCAGCGACTTGGCGGTTCATGGGCTAAGTAGAATTCGACGTACGAGGAAAAGACTACTTGCTATTACGCTAGGGTGGGGGGGTTAAGAGATGTGAAAGCAAGCACGACGGAATAACTTTCAAAAGATGGAACATGGGAGATTTTTCGGTGCGAAGAAAAATACTGAATTAGTGGCAGTAATTTAGAAGAGAGAATTGCATCGCTTTTTCAAAATATGTTGTGGCTGGTTAGGAATTAGTTTTGGGACGGGATTTTGAAGGGGCCTTGTTCACGCGAACCCATGTTTACGGGCTTTAGATATGAAAGCTTATTGGACCCACTGTAAAATGGCTTTCTGCTTTCGCGGGCAGTTCGCGACGGTAGGCTTGGTCAAAGGTTAAGCCATATTAAAAAACACTATCATCGTGGACATGCCATCTTTAGCAGTGCTAATCACTACATAGGTAAGACACTCATGCAATTTTTCACACTATATTCTTTGAAGAAAGCTGTGTCCATCAGAGGTGAAGAAACCTTGGCCTATTGGGAACTATATTGGCTCCAGGTCAATCGTTCTTTCCATAATGTGTGAGCTAGCTCGTGTTTATTTAATAAGTTTTTATTGGAAAGGATCATTTGTAAACCTGTTTGGGGATGATGACGGGGGTCTTCCTTTTTGGACGGGCTGGATGGTTAGGAGGTAGGTTGCAGACATCTACATACCTCTGTCCAATTTATTTAATCTTCCCTTAAACTGTGGCACTTTGCCCCACCAGTGGAAAACTTCTGTCACTGTTCCAATTCACACAAATGGGTCAAAGCAGGAGCTGTCTAATTACAGACCCATTGGTCACACCCCAGTTATATCTCGTATTATGGAAAGAAAAATATATAATTAACAACTTACTTATTAAATCACGAACTATTTAATGCCGACCAAAATGGTTCCCTTCAACGCAAATCATATTATATCTGCACGGCCGATTTCTTAAACATAGGGACGAAAGCTGCTAACGACGGAAAGTCTGTAGTTGAGATTTTCTTAGATAGGGCACAGGCTTTTGATCGAGTACCCCATCGCAATCTTCTCATGAAAGTCAAGAGCTACGGTATAATAACCCTCCTTCTGGCTTGGATCTTCTCTTATATGGTCTCTAGAATGAAGGTAGTGAATGTAATTTGAACCCTATCCAAGCCTTGTCCGATCGCTTGTGGTGCCATTTAAGGAAGCCTACTAGGTCCACTAATATTTCTGCTTTACATCAGTGATATTTTCCCCATCATTGGGCATCGTATTCTTTTCCTATTTGCAGACGATATAAAAATTGTATACACGTTTCCCCCTCGTGAAATCAACACTATCATGGACCATGTGAAGAGTGATCTACTGTCGCTTAATTCATGGCGCACAGCTTGGTCGATGGAATTCTCGGCATGCTTGCATATAAATGCCACATTTTTACAGAAATCTTTGAAATTAAACAAGAAGTCATTCCTTCCCCTCACACTGACAGATACATGGGTTCGCATTACTCCAGCACATTCAAATTCTCAGAACACATCCTGATACAAGTTGCAGAAACTAAGAGACTACTTCGGTTGGTGCACAGAACTTTCAGAAACCAGGAAATCAAGTTGTTAACATACAAAACGCACATAAGATCTACCCTGGACTACTGTTCCATCATGTGTTCCAACATGTGGCAGAGTGACAGACTCGAGATTGAGAATGTTCAACGAACATTTACAAAACGACTTCTGGGCTTCTCGTCCTCGCTAAGCTACATGGAACGTAGCATAAAATTACACCTCGATCCCCTATGGCTGCGTCGAGTTCACATCAACCTCTCCTTTTTTACAGGATTATTTGTAAGAATGTGCGCAAATCCGCACCCCAAGTAAGAAATAACTTTTTCTATGGCTTGCGCTGAGCTAAGTTCTTGGTGTTAGTTTGCAACGCTCGAGGTCTCATCCCAACCCACTCAACAAGGTCTAGCCAATTTTATTCCTGTTGGTTTTCACAAGTACAAATCACAGTAGTTTTACTCAGAAAAACTCCGTCAATGAAACAAGCCAGCGTAAGCTTTCACCCAACTTTCTATCTCGTTCAATACGTATGCAGCAAGGCATACAAATAGACATACTCATATCACACTCTCACTTATTCCCAAACTAATATCCGCATGAACTCTTTCTTTTGCATTCATTTGACAATTAAATCATTGGAAGCGCAAAGTTCGGCATCATCTAATGCCTTATTCTACATAACAATCGTCACTTCTCAGTTTTATGTTTGCACACACCATAACTCAGCTGGAATACCTCCAGACTGCCATCCAACATTTTCTCCGTTCCGGTTGTGTGCTTTTGCACTCGTGGCTTGCCAAGGGTCTACCATCCAGTTTCTAGCCCCATCCTTGCACGTCTCAACAAGCTGTGAAAGCAAGTTGATCCAAGGCTCAGATCAACTATACCAGGACGGAAAATTACGACCTGCTTCACGGCCGCGATGAAGTGGGCATTACTTCTAATCAGCATGATCCACCAAGGTAAATTGGTAACCCTGTTGCAAGTCTGTCTAGATATCGAGGCCGAATAATGTGGTTCACAATGCTTGCGATTCTCTGAGCGAACAAGTCCTCCCAATTACACAGATTCACTGCTGGAGCCACCCGCCCGTGGCTAACATGCCCACCACGTTGACATCCACTCGCCACGGAGGCACCCACATTTAGATCCCTGGTCCAGATACCGTTACCATCGTCTACCGTAAACATCACCCGCAATTTTCCCTTCGACAGCTGCGGCTATCACCATACCAGTAATTGCTATCAGCTAACCCCACAAACGCAAACAAAGTAGCAAGGAAACCTGTTTTTTTCACACTAGCTTACCAGCCTTAAATATATATTATTCAAAGCATATCACACCAATACTCACTCCTTATTGCCGACGACATTTCCGTTCTTCATGTGTTTGAACAAGGATTAGCCAGTGTTCTTCGCCCCTCCGCGTTTTCAAAAGGCTTTTGAATATTTTCTTGCGCCAAGATCCATGGTAAGATGGCCGACTTACTTTTTTATATCAGTTATAATACAGGGTACATATAGGCCATGAATACCCTCCCCGTCAGCTGTTTTGGTTCGTTGTGACAAATTTTACCTTTTACTCAAGGTCTTTGGAGACTTTCTTCATAACATTTTAACGATCATGTCCATTTTATAGACCCGTTAAACCCGAATACTGCAGACGCCGCCACGCCGGCCACGATCGCCAAATTGAACTCAGCACCTGCGGTACGCATCCTTGGTGCGCATAAACACCGTGTTCCTCTTGATATGCCAGTTTTGCTACTTCTCATTTTGTGCCCAAATGTTCACTTGCTTGCTCGACGTGACTTACAATACCCCTGTAACTGTTGAGCATGCAACCAAGCATGCTTCTCGAAGTATCGGAGAAATATACGATCATAAACTGTTGGAGTATCCATGCCGCCAATGTCATGGACTAGCAAAATTAGGTTGTTTGGTTTACAGTAAAATGTGGGTATTGGTTTTGACACAAATATCTTATTATCCTTTGGGAGGAAGGAGAAAATACAATAATTCAATTGACGCTGTGTCCACTTAAAGCATGTCCCCAGGGTCTCCCCTTCTCAGAAAGATGGCACGTTGTACGTTATGGGCCTCTAAAATCTAGTTGGAGCTGCTCAATCTTGTGATCATGCGTGAAACAAGTGTGACAAGCAAATTATTCTGAGGATGGATAAGCATTATTATTTGGAATAGGTCTCAGGCTTATTGAAAGATTCCGATTTGTCTGTTAGGATGAACAAAGGGAGTTCTTTTCCAAGCCTTGGGCATACTTATATATATCCAGCGCGGTTTGTCTTTAGCATCAAATTCATTAAACTTTCCGTTTTTATCTGCTCTGTGCCGGGTGGTTCACTACAGAATAAGTGAGAGTTGCATGAAAAGTAACAGCGGCCACTGCAGGCCCAGCAACGGAAAGACGCCCTCCAAATGTCAGAATCGGATGACCGCGGGGGCAATTTCGGAAGTCATTTGATGCGAATTCTCCATGGCTGATGGAAAGTTGGTTAATGGTGGAAGCAGAGAATGGCCGCAAATCTGGGAGTGGTTGAATTCGGGCAACTCGGTTTCCACCGATGTGGACACCTGTACCAGCTTTGTAGTAAAAATAAGGTTTAACAGGTTATTGTTACTAGCTGGCAGTTCAAAGTGCTTGGTCCATCCACCCGTTGCAAAGCTGGAAAGAAACTGTGAAAGATAATTGGGTAGGCTGGATATAACCGGAACATTCCAGGAGCACTAAAACAGCAGGTCACCAACTTGCGGCTGTTGTTGTCACTGGCATAGTTATGTGCCCAAGTTGTAAACAAGATGTCTGGTTGTTGCTAGAACTGCAGTGGATACACATCGCCAAAAGAATCTGGAGAATCGCCTGCTGCAATGATACACAAGGAGTCCTGTAGTTTATGAAAAGCAAAGTGGCTGTAACATAAAACCTTAAAAGTATCCATGCAAAACGGAGCCTCCCTATTATATCTTCGCTGATGTACTCGGAAGGGACTACAGCGGTAACAATGTCAGAAGTATTATCAGGTCGTCGTTTTTCCATGATGGGGATAAATTCCCAGGCATTTACGTGCACCAATAGTCGTAGCGAATGTATATTGTTTAATAAAAGTCCTCAATCGTAGGTAGTGGTGAAGAAAAGACCGATAGAAAAAGAAACAAACCCTAAGCTATTTGAGTTAATGTTCACAGCGTGGTTTCCATTTTTATTGGGGTGACGGGGAAATAGAAGATACAAGAAGAGATGGAAAGACGAGGATCCAAAATAAAAACGTCAGATAACTTAGAAGATTTATCCCAAGATCAAAGGCTGCGAAACAAAAAGGCCTTCTTTGGCGGGTATTTGAACCTGTGGTAAAGAGACCTCATTTGTTGGTGAGAACGAGAGAAGGCGTGTGAATGCTGTTGCTGATGGAAAAATTGTATAATATACAATGATATAGAGGGTTTTAGCGGTGGACACAATGCGGACGGTTAGTGTAAATAGCGGTCAGCTAGCCCTGGGTAGAAAGTCAATATTTTGGTTTTAATATGGCAGCCATACCGGCTGTGAAACACCGATGGCCGTCCATGGAAAACGCGGCACGTTGATACCATAATAGTTGTGGGTCATGTGTGTTTCTTTGCACTATTTGCGGACCTCACTAAGGCGGTGGTTGAAAGTTTAGGAGCAACGCGTCTACGGGGGCTACTTATCAGACATGTGCTATATAATTCGCCCGGCGCCAGGAATCGCTTCTTTGGCTGGCAAAGCCCTAGCAGTGGTGGTGTGGGGAAATTCAAAGGCTGCAGTGTAGGGCCTCCAGTTAAGCCACTAGAACCTGACGGGCTTGATGCCCGTGCGATGAAATACTGGGCGAAATGTGGCACTACCTCCCGTTTGCCACTAGATGAATTGGTTGCCTTTGCTGATGAGCTATATGGTGAGTGCAAAATAGAAAAGTTTACGAGCCACTACAAAATGAGTAAAAGGTAGCCGAGCGCTGCCGTCTGGGCCAGGTTGAGAAGTCCGCAAGTTTCTTCAAATCCAAGTCTGCAGCCAATGGTCTACCTTTGCGCCGTTTCGACGAATGTGCCGGGGAAGATCTTGTGAGATTCCAGGGCCTGGAGATTTCGCAATAAGCTGTCTGGCAGAATTGTCTCTCTTGGCATCCGCGATGACTTGTCTCTAGAGAGGGCTATCATTATCCGTTTTTTATACTCTCAAAGGGCGAGGGAGCACCTATGTGAATTCTTTTGCTGTTGAATCGCAAGGATATAGGTCCTTCCTGAAACTAAGTGGGACTAAGACCCAAGCAACGATTCCGAGGTTGTCGCAGTCTCGTCGTCCTTTATGGAATGTGTTCTATGTCACAGCCAGAAAGCAAAGTAGTTCAGAGAGTAAATTGACAATAAGTTACTAAAGTCTATTTAGCAGTCCTCGACTTATTTTCCTCCGTCAGTGCAACTAGTTTTTTCATCCAAATATATTAACAGATTTGTAAGGCCTGGCCAGAACTTGATGAATCTGCGGCGCTTCAAAGTCAACAGCCTGTCGTTTACAAGGCGCATCGTAGCTCGTTCTTAAACGACACCAGACATACAGTCTTTTGGTCATTAGCTTTTTGCCTAGAAGCTGCCTTGTGTAACGCCACACTGGCAGACATTTTTCAGTTTGCCGGAAGTTCTCCTAGCTTGAGAAACTTTATGTGGAGCTCCGCCTGGAGAGGACATGTGCAATATGTTGGACAGTTGCTGCTTGGATGCTCTCTGGCCCCGCCGATTTGCGCTCGCTTAGGGCTCTTAAAAGCTGCAGCATCTTGTTCTTGTTCCTATCAAATTTACGTGCTGTGCCCCGCCAGCAGAAGATCCTGGCAACATCAGGTCGGATCCGTAGGTAAACGGAGTGGATGAATGGAAAATGAGTTTCTGCTGCATCCTTATCCGTAAGAGATAAGTACCGTAATCACTACCCAAAGTTCTTAACAATCAGCGCGTGGCATTTTCAGAGTTTATATAAGCAAAGAACCTTTTTGGATTTGCCTTCAGCTGTATGGCTAATTTTTTCCATCCTTGAATTTCGCATCGCTTGGAATATGCTCTTTGTTCATGCATACCTGGTCCATGGAACTTCCGGCCCTCGTAAAGAAAACTTAACTCGCTTCGGAATTTAAACGCTCTTTATATTTTAGACTTTTATCAGGACGAAATACCTCTATTTCTGCATGCCAACAAGGGCGAAGATCTTAAATAAGGTGCAGTGATCTTCTTCTGGTTGCGACTCGCCTGTCCGCAACCGATTGATCTGGACGCTTTGGGGGCCAGCACAAGCTTGTTGCTATAGCTTTCTATCCTCGTTGTTGATTCTGGCAAGGCTTATGACAAGCGTTGCATTTGATACGGCATGGCATCCAATCAATGTAACCTGCACTGAGACGTGATTAGTCGTTGCGGGGATCCCCTGTTACCAGCAATCCTGTATATTTTGTGCCATTTTGTGCCCTGGGTCTAGCGTCTTTCTTGTTGTCCTCTCTAAATCCAAATGCATGCTGCATCACGTTGTGAACCTTGATCCATGAGACATACTTCTTGTTGGTAAAATTTCCATGCGCGCTTTTGACGACCCAACTCATCTCAAAGTGGTTAGAGTCTCCCAACAAACGAATCCATGTAACCTGTTCACCAAGTTCTTTAGCAGATTCTTCATTGCAAAATTTTCCATCTTGTCCGCCTGAGAGTCCCTGTGAATGTCAGTCGTTTTCGTAGTTCCTTTACCCAGACTAAGGCAACAAGAGATGACCTTCGCCTTAGGGTTAGCTAGAGCAAATGATGTATCCAGTCACATATAATCCAAGGCCATGAATGCCAAATTCCACCCCTTATCGGTCGTCACTACTAGCCCGCCAACAATAAATTAAACCCTCGGAATATTGTAAGCTTGATTCTTTTTCAACCACGTCCCAGTGACAGCTGGAACAACCAATCCGTCGGTCCGTGCCACTGATTCGCCTCATTTACTTCTCGGACTGCGGACACTTTTGTATCATTATTTAGTAACTTCCGTATCTGGCTCACCGCCTTCCAGGCTTTCACTCCTTTCTGCATCCTCGGACGCTGCTGCCTCTTTTTGAGTCCCCAGCTACTCGGGCTACCGGTACTTGAGCATGCTCCAAAAAGCTGCTCTCATTCAGTAGCGAACTGGAGGTGAGCGTCGCAACTCACCCCTCCGAATCCTTTCCTGGTTGCTGGTTTACCCCTAGCCGATGTTCGTTTCGGTGTCGAATTAATAATGGTTTTATTGGTCAGCCTGGTTAAGTATATCACCGAGGTTCTGAGATATTGCAACAGTATAAAGGGCGCTGCATGACTTGTCGTAATACTCGCACTGAGCAACTCGTCAGAAGCCGTAGGTGTGCGACCTCCGTTCTTGTGCTTAACGTGTTACGCTCGCACAAACAACAGACCTGTCTTAGGTGGTGTGTGCATCTGTCCTGTTCCGGGTACCAATTCTGTAGCTTTTCAGTTTTCAAAGATCTTAAAAGAGCCTAAATAGCCTTGGAGCTGTGGTAACATTGGTGGAAATCGACTCCTTCGAAGTGTATGCTTCAGTATAACCAGGCTGTGCACGGCCATGCGACAGCGGCTTCCTGCTTTTCATCACTAATCTGTCCGTTAAACTCTTCATTTGGTTCGTTTTGCTATCCATTCTTTCAATTTCCTCGTTAAAAGCTTCCTACCCAACTTCGCTTTGTTCTTTCGGGTTGTTTTTTGCGGGCTTTCTTCTTATTTTTGAAGCCTTATTTTCGCCGAATTTTCTGCAACAACAGAATCTCCGCAGCGAGTTCCACCAGCATGTTCTTCTCCGATAACGTCTAGCCATGTAGCTTCCTATGGCCTTGAGAACCACATACAGCTCGAGATCATTTTTCAACTGGAGATACACACCCAACATGATCCCATTTCGAGGAAACGCCCGGTACAGGCAGCATTGAACTTTTGCTGAAATCATTTTCTGCATTTTTACACTGGATGCCACCTGTTAATTTTTTGCAACCGCTCGCCCTGGAAAGTTTTTGCTTTAGAGCCGTGAATATTGCCAAGGACAAGGCAATTTACTTTGTAATGAGAAAGCAGTTACTGGTCGGACAAAAGCTGAGGAAGGAAAAAGGACAGGGACATGAAAAGACAGTGAAAAAATACGCAGATAATAGTACCAATGCGGTGCTTTAAAAATAAAGGCAGCAGAAGAGTAAATCTTTTTAGCGACTTGTAAGCGTACTGAAGCAAATACCAGCATAGGTCGAAAATAAAAACATCAGTAGCAATTTTGCCTATCGCGGCTAATAATGGGCTTACGAACAGCAATTCAAAGATCAGGTAGCGTTGTAATTCACAAGGTCTTCGTGTGCTGAGGTGCTCTTCACTAGCATGTACCTCTGTCCATTAAAAACACTAGTTGTAATAAACTCAGCATGCGTCGTTCCGATTGTTGAATCACTGTCGTAGTTATCGGCCTGAAGTTGGATCTACCCTCTGGTCTTCTACTTTTTACTCGCCCTATCTGGCAGCTGTACTTCGTTTGCCAAATTGTCGCCAGCAGCGATCTGGCCGAATTGGAAAAGGGACAGATCGGGTTCAACAGTATCTCCGGGATTGCAGGTTGGAACAGTGGGCTTGAGAATCTAGTTTATTGTCCGCCATGGCCGGCTCTGGAATAATGGGCCGATTCTACACTAGATCCAATTGGATATTCCACCCACTGATTCAGGTGAGTAATTTACCGAGGATTTTTATACCCGTGAACAGCGAACATCCAAATTGGTAGCAGGCGTTAAACAGAACCGCTGGGTCACTTTGATCACTTCGTAGATAACTGTCAGCCTAACAACCACAAACGTGTTAAACCAGGATTTCAGTTTGTGAACATGCCTTACTGCGATAGAAAAATATAAACGAATTGTTCTCCTACTTTATTCCGCTCCGACTTTCTCTTAGCATTTTCACCGTTTCCAACACCGTCACGGCAGCCGTCAACGTCAGCTTTGGCTTAGAAACCATCTTCAGCAAGGCCATACTTACCTTTGCAAATAACAGACTTCTTTGACATCGGCCATTCCGGCGTAGACCTGTCCAGAGGCATGGGAAAACGCGTTTATATACGAGTTTTGAGCCAATTTCGTCGAGGATAGCATTTGGCGAATCCATATTTGCCCAGCTTTTTCTTTGCCATTCCAAACATCAGAACCGCTGTTTTCAAGACAAGCGGTTTATCCATTCGTCTCGTAGCTTTCTGTCCCGACATGACACTCGTGATATCATTTTTTCCGGTAGCAGCCGTAGCAAGACTAAGCCCAGAGGATAGTAGGTACGTCTTAACGACAACAGAATCCCTATCCACGCCAAGAATTTTCCGCATATTCCGTTGAATAATTTTCTTTATTTGCTTTCCACTGGATGTCCAAATAAGTTCCACCGGCTGCCCTTTCGTTTTTCGTTACAGCCTGCATTGGCAGTCAGCAGGTTGAAATCCGCCGGGTAATTTGAAACCCTAATAAACTGGAATCCCTCCTAAATTGCTTACTTCGTTTATCGCGGTTTATACTTCACCCGAAAAAATCAGTGAGTCATCTACGCATGAAGCTTTCCGTTTCGTGCGAAACTTTGGAGCATTAGAGATCCTAGTGTACGAAGTTGGGGCAAGACGCTGACAAGTCTGTCCGGTGGGCTGACGCTCTTCAGGCTGTTCTTCGATCTGCACAGTGGATCACCAAAATAATAAAATTGTGCCTCTGGAGGGGCGCACTAAGTTAGTCTGAAATTTTTTTCCCGGAAGCTCACAAAAAGGGCAATCTTTCAAAGGCGAAATGGCAAAATTTTGCTACCAGGACCCGACAGTATGCCCTCCAAATTCTGCGCGCAGTCCAACAAGATCTGGACCCTCTTTGCTTTCTCCCTGTTCCAAGCCAGGCGGACTTGTAACTCTTGAAATCACTCGTCAGTCGTTCACTTTGGTTTCATCTATTTTATGCAGCCCGGCTCCAGATTCTTTAGTACGGCCTCAACATCAGCTTTTTTCAACCGTGATTCCCTCATTGGCTACCATTTCAGAATATTTTCATCTCTATGATTCTATTGTCTCCTATTCTGGGTGGATAGTTTTTGGTGGTGATGGCAATAGCATCTTCTTATATCCACACCAGTGTTGCCGTGTGTGCTCGTCAACGCTAGTTGATCTGGAAGACCTCATCTTTTGCTATACCTCCAAGTTCAGAACCATAGGACAGCCTCAAGCCACCTAACTTCCCCACCGTTCATAAAACCCAATTTGTTGAGGCTGGTAATGGTTCAAGTTGTTCCTGTGGCCTAAAAGTATTTAGTCATAAATGGTTCTTATGCAGACTGGTTCTCTGCGGGTGCCTAACGTTTGGTCCAGTACCCATTGTACCTGGGGTGCGTTGCATCCGGTTAGTTGGTTCATAGGTGCGCCTGGCACATGGGAAACAACTAGGCTTCTAACTTGAGATCAACTTAGAAATATTTGCTGTCTGGTCGTCTTCATTCAACTGAACTTATAAGCTTGCTTTTGATGATTTGGTCTTCCGAACGCCACCAAGATTGCTAATCGTAAGCTTCGTCTTTTCTTTGGTATGTTGAATCACTTAATGAAATCGTCCGTGTTTGGATTTGTTTAATCCGCCATTTTGGGTTGCACCGTGTTTACAATTGTAATCCCAGTCATACAAATTGAACCCGCTTCCCTGGCAATGTGAAGGCACATGCCACCCATCGTAACTACTGTTTTCAGCTTCCTTTCGGCGTGGGGCAACGGAGAGTGAGTGCCCTTACCTTCATCATTTATGCACTTGAATCTCCTTAGCTAGACGGGATCAATTCCAGGAAGCGAAACAAGTAATGATGATTTTCATTGTCGACCAACGCTGCCGACTTCAAGTCATCTATGCCACCCAATAATGATACAACAAAATTTATGTAATCTGCGTCTACTAAAATTAAGCCTGTGGTTATTGGCGAAATTGCACGAAATAGAAAGTGAGGTTGTTGGGCGTTCGCTGAACCTAGTGAAGATTTTACATATGAAATGGCAATCGCCGCTCGATGCGTGCTATCCGTTTAATAGCTACTAGTTTTGCAGCCACCACCATCGACTGGGAAAGATACATCTTCCATCCGCCACTTGGTGGACCCTGACGAAGATCTGAGTGAAGAAAAACAAGGAAAACACGGAATGGCTGCAATGGAAACTGTTTTTTCCTGGACATACTTCTTCTGTAGAAATCTTCTACACTAGGGCATATATCTGAGTAAAATTTCTGTTGAACTCCGATAAGCCACTGTCATGCTTTTGTGCGCTTTCTGCTGAAAACATTGTTCACTTCAATTGGAAGTTTACGTACACTGCATAGGTCGGCTGAGTAGGTATCCGCTGGTTAGGCGTCACTACACTTTTTCATTTGGGTCACGTCTGATAGCGTAATCTTCTGGAGTAACATTTGAAATCTTACGGAACAGCAGTCTTATAGGGAATTCAGTAAAGATATGCACTGGCATTCATAAGAGAAACAAACAAAAACGACATCCAGGTGGTCGTTGGTTCCAAAAGTTTCGCCGAGGGAACATAGAGTCGTTCGCTTGAAGGGTTTGTGGTTAGTTCATTTCCGCCAGCAACCCCTTGTTGTTTGTTCAGATAATGTGAATTATTCTTTGAAATAAAGACACGAAATAATGCAGTAAAATGTAGAGAGTTTACTGCATTTTACCGGCAACGAAATCGTGCAACAATTTATGCACTAGCCAATCAGCTAGGGATGGATCATTTCACCGAATCTTTGGAGAAAATACAAAGTCAAACATGAAACAGGGAAGCAAAACATAAATGGAAGTAATCAGAGAGCCAACACCTTTGGGCAGAAAAATTCAGCGGCCCTAGGAAACCTTGACAAAAAATACCGGTTTCCACAAAAGGACTTTGAAGATGCCTTATTAGTGGCACTAGCCCTACCCGGGTATTATACCACGCCGCCGTTAAACGTAACAAAAATTAAAACTGTGATCTTATTCCTAAACCTTGCTTCCGCTGGTTGGTTGATGATTTGGTTGGTCTGTTGAAATTCAGCACAAGGCAACCAAATCCACTATTTTTGTCTGTTGGTCAAGTTAAGTAATCAGGCCTTACTTAAGTCCTTGCCGGCTTACGGATTCGGTTTCCTAAGCATGGCACCCCTGTAAATGCCATGTCAAGCAATAAAGGATGCCTCCCAGCATGTCCACTGCGTCAGGGTGGGGCTTTACCAAAAGTGATCTAGCGGTGCATCAGATTTTCGCATCTCTAGAATGAGATCTTTCAGGATGGAAACGCATCATCTGGGAAATCTTGCCTACGGAATCATTGCAGCAACCAAATTTAAGGAACGAGTTACACGGTTTCCCTGAGAATTTTTCTCAGCATGACGCATCCTTCTTTGGCACCATGCATGAATTCGCCTACAATGGCCCCTCAAGCCCGTGCTAATTAATGATGCGTAGGATAAAGATCTAGTGAGCAGCTCATTGAATGCGATGAATCTATTGAGCAGCTTCGTGAACCTAAAGAGTTGCTGGGGGGCGTCTAACACATAACACCAATCTAAGTGTCCCGGAGTGCATGATCTGAAGAGTTAAACTGATTAACCAATGCGTTGCACATCATTCATTTGACCAACGTCCTCAAGGCGGCCTTCAGTAGGATATAGTCCCGCTTCCCTGCATCTTAAATTTCTCTCTTCTCGGCCTGTTCTTTAATGGCGGCTAATTTCGTTCACAGTTCTGCTACCCGGTGCTTATTGCTGTCACTGATACTACGGGGAATATGAATACAACATGAATCGCTACTAACAAGTTCAGAAGGCCTAAGTTATTTTGGAATAAGAGTGAACATCTTTCAGAGAATCATCGTGGCACTTCTCTTCCATGCTGTGCCTTCGAACTTCCTCTGAGTCTTTCGTATTTTTGCTTTCTGAAATTTATCGATCTGAGTACTGCAACCGCCATTTCAGCAACAATCGGCTAGGTTCGCGCTGAAAATGTGGTTTTAATATCAAAAAATTTTTACCCTCAGTCAGGTGACTTGAACTTGGAGATAGTGATTGCTTGAGCGGAAGCAAGCCAACCAAAAAATGTTATCCAAATTTTGCCGCATTGGATCAGAAAGCATCCCGAGCACTAAAATTCCGCTTGTGAATGATTAAAAGCGCAAGAAACGGGGTGGCGACTGATGGGAAACAGCAGTGAGGTCACAGTCATAAGGTAAAAGTGTATTGATGTCCTTGCAGGAGAGAAGGGCAAAAGAAAAAGGAATTCTAAAAAACAGGTATACCGTCATCTCTGCGCATGTGGATTTTAAGCCAGTGGGACATCACGTAAGAATTCTGACACGACCTGAAGCGTTATGACACAAAGAGCCATGTATTCAGGAAACAGATGCTCATCGGCAAATTTCAAAAAGAACCTTCTGTAGATAGTCATCCAGCATTTTGCAAATAGTGGGTTTCTGCGCCTGGCAGACAGAGAAGCATTAGCACGAATAAGCCACCGACTGATGGCTTTCCGTGCTTAGTTGACAGAAGAAATATTTAGGCTCCCGAAACCTCTAAATGGAACACGACGGGCATGGCCGGTGGCTTGGTTTGAGCTCTTGTGGTCTTCAGTTAGCAGGAGTTTTGGTATTGACTGCTAAGTGGCATACAGTGAGGCCGCGTGCACACTTTGGGGCTATATTGCACTGTTGCCTCACTACACCAGATAACCTTCAAGGCTTTGGGGAACAACTTGGAAGCACCACGAATGGTCTATCGGCACCAAGTTATTTGACGAAGAGATAACAGCATGAAACCCTTTTATGGTGTGACTGAATTATCTGCCGGAAGTCCAAAATGATATGGCGGATCTAGCTGCGGCATACTCCCGAATGATTCACGAGGCGTGCTTGGTAGCATGACCAAATGTTACATGGTTATCACAGGTTGCAAACAAGAAGGTGGTGCGCAGGTGAAGGGAGAATGAAAAAATGGCATTCTACGGTGGTAAAAGCTGTTTCTTTTTCTCCACCCTTCGTTAATCGTCATGATCCCGAGCACGTGCCCAAGCAACAGTGCATCTCTTTATTATGTTTCAGAACCCGCACCCAGGCCATAAGCGCTGTTGCTAGTTCCGTCCCCATAAGGGCCATACTAAATCTGCTGGCTTCTTGCTTCCGCAAGGAAGCTGCTAGAGAGAACTAGCGCTTCATTACTGGTCCGTTCAACGCAAACCGCGTCACTGATCGCCTTGGATATTCCAACTTCATGCCTGATCAAAAACAGTTTCTATTGCCTACGGAATGCGCCTTCCGCCTCTCTAAATACACCACAGAAGCTGTCGTCTGGGATCAAAAACTGCGACAACAAAAATAACAGCTTAGAGAATATCGTTGACTGGTGTGTTCAACAGATTTAACTTCTAACAGAAATGTTTTCTCCATTGCAACGCTCAGGTGAGTTTGCCACCAGCAGCATAGGGATGAAATCGGCAGTACTGTGAGTTCCAACTGCTCTCTCTGCAGAACTTTTCACAAAAATGTTGTTTCCAAGATTGTTCAGCCAACTTGTTGGTGCTCCTTCGGTTTCTTCACCATTTTATTGGCCCTTTATAATCGTTAAATGCGACTCCTTTATTTACCTTGAATAACGTTCCTTTTGGTTTTGAAAAATTTCCGTCCGATTACCACATCCCCACTGCTCTTCCCGCCCTCAGCCATACTTTTCTGTCCATCAAGTTACGCTCTTGATGTTTGCAACTTCCGCCACCGAGCTCTTGTCAATTGTTGCTTAAGCAACACGCAAATTTGGTGCATTTAAACACGAAATGCCTCGCGGTTTATTGCTCACGAACAGTTTCGAAAAACTGTTTAGTCTTGCAGAACAGTTTATCCAGTTTTGGTTTTTATCTCGCATACTTGTACACTGCCTATTGCTTTGCAGATTCTGATCGCGACTCCCAAGCTACCCAACGTAGCATATATCCCCATATCCTTTCTGATTTCAATTATTCACGTCTTCTCTGCGTCATCCGTTCAAGAATTTGACCTTGTCCCGCGCAAGCCTCTCGCAGATCGAGATTCATACATTATTGTTATTTTTATGCATGATATGCATCGAAAGAGTAATGTTCAGTTGGAGGATGGCGGCTGATGTTTAGATATCTCCGCAGTAACCTGACGTAATGACTTTGTAAAATGGAGCAATAATAATTACATCGCGCAGGAGACGCAGCGTCATTACTTGTCATACCTCTAAGATAGATAAAAAATGAAGCAGGGCAACGAGCCTGGTTCAAAAGGCCTATCCAATCCGATTAACCCCAATACACACTTGGGAATTCGCGATTGCGGTTAGGATGATGCTCAGAAGAAATTGCCTTTATTGTGCGCAGAAGTTTAAAAGACTATAAGCAAGGAAAAGGAAGAGGGGCGAGCGTAGTATACTGCCGAGCCTTGAAGGTTTTGCAAAATCGCTGGTGGTAGTCAGTGAATGCCACTAATAATGCGTGGGCTGTGAAAATTGAAGATGTTGCACACAGGATTGTAGTCGAGGGCCTCGCAATGGCATCCGAAAAAAGTATTTCTGGGGTGCTTAATGGCATTGCAGGCCATCAGTGGAAGGGCATAAAATGCTTATTTAAATTCTACGCTAGTTGATCAAACACACTTAAACGGAACCGTCGATCGTCATGTCACATATGTGTTCCTTGCAAATGCCTAGCAAAAATAATCAGAAGGATTTGTAGTCACTTTCTGGAGGAGCGGCCTCCAGAAAAGGTTAAAGCATCATTTTATGAAATCTACACGCTTTCCTGGAAAAATCCGGCGATGCGATATAGGGACTAGTGTCTGCGTAACTCCCGTACTTCAGCCTCAGCGGCACCCGAACAAATTGGTCACTATTGAGTGATGTTGAAAGTGCTGGCCCTCGAAAACGGTGGTCATATTCGCAAGCAAACATCGAGATCCTGCGAAGAAAGGCATCAAAAAAATGCTTACTGAACCCAACCTGCTGACGGCTTGTGGCAGAGATAGTTTCTGGGGGTCACGGAATATTTTAGGATACCCGCTTTTCTGTCGCTACTTGAACGTTCCAGCAACTGAGGTATCTTTCTGGTATTTTGTAGGAAACTTTACTTATTCTGACATGAACGTGGACAAAAGAGCGTACGCACAGCAGCTTTCAAATAAGGAAAGGGGTTCGCCGAGCAATGGAATCCTCAGAATCCGCAACGTTTAGGAAGGAGCAGGTGCACGCTGATCGGAATGTTCAGCAACATAAGCCACCATTGCATTTTTGACTAGTGGTCTCAACCGAGTTGAACTGTGCATGTTATGATCGGAGCCTAAGTGTGTCCGGAACTGGCTAGCATTTATCAAAATTGATGTCGCCTGAATGGAGAACGCGCAGTGGTTAGCCAAACCTGTGGTTCGAGATCTGCAGAAGAGACCGTGAAGAAAATGCCACGAACAACGGGACTTTCCTCAATGAAAAAGGAAGAAAATTGATGCAGCTGAAATGAGGCTTTCGCGGCAGTGTTGATTATTGCGGGCATAAGCCTGCAACGTCACGAAAGCGAAGATACTAGGGGCAGGAGGAGTGAGAATGCCGTATATCCATGGCCAACGTTCCATATTATCATGGAGTGCTTGATCCATAAGGTCATAAATTCTAAGAATATGATGACTGAGTTTGCAAAATACAAATCATCGGAGAAATTCCAGCAATGTGGAATTGTAAGAATATTTAAAGTTTTTTCGACATGCTGCCGAACGAAGGGCCTCCTGTGTAATTATGTTGCAAGAATTGATAAAGTGCCTTCACTGTATGAATTTGAGAGGATTTTTTTCAACAACCGTACGCGTGGAATGTATTTCATGTGAGGTGATGTTGAAATGTCCAGACAAATGCGAACACATGAATGTAGGCGTGCCAGGTTGACATGCGCCGCTGGAAGGTGAAGGCTCTTGAATGTATGGAATTACTAAAGCAGTACAACTCCCTATCAGATAAAACAAATACAGCCGAACAAATGACGTAAAAGAAAATTTAGTCCTTAAACTGATCCTTTAGAAACAGGCCTTTTCCGCAGGAAGAACGATGTCTCCAAAAAGTGCTCCCTGAAGTGGGACGAAACCTGAGCAAGACCTAACGGCGCGGTTGCATGTTCCGTTACTTATAACCTTCAGAAGCCTCGAAACTAGAAGGCACAACCGAATGTATGCGTTGTCGGTCTTAAGGGTGAGATGAATTACGTGCTAACGGGTGGAGGGCGTACACCACCTTAGAAAACAATTGACTTACATTAAAGCAAAAAGGATACATCTGCAGTAGTGCATGCCTACTTGCTTCACTGGAGGCGTTTAGGATTCCGGCTCAGTCTTGCCTCCAGTACTACTTTGTGAAAGCTACAATAAACTCGGATCGGTTCAAGATTCAATAATAGCGGTAAGCAATCTGAAACCCGACGCTGTGTAGACTTTCGGAAGGCGGAAGAAGCTCCAACGAAAGCCCTAGGAGGAAGATACTAAATTTAAGCTGCGGATGAAGACAAGGTTTTCGCGACTTGAGTTGACCTTCATTTCTTGTTTAAAGTATTGAAAATGCTGGCACTTTTTTGACAAATGTAAAAATGTTAGGGCGCGCCGTGTTGTTCATTTTTTGCACTGCAGGTGAGAAATTATGATAGACAAACCAGTCTATCCATTGTAAAATGTTTTATTTTTTTCAACCATCATCTATTTTTTGTTTGCTCTCAATATGTCAAGGATGGCAATCGACTCACGAAACACGTTTCCGGTTTTAGAATTTGCCTTTGGGCAGCTATATTGCTATGAATGTTCCAGCGCACAGTCCGGCTGTGGAGATCCAATTGATGTGCGACTAATGCACTGGAAGCGCTGTTCTGGAAGACGTATAATTGAAGACTACTGCGTCAAACTCACGGAGAAAGTTGATGGTGAGTTTTTCATTCTTACGTTATTGATGATCGTGGGTCTTGTTAACAAACGAAATGTTTGCTGTTAGTATAACTGCGTATTAGTTTCATTTAGGGGACATATAGCTGCTCACTGACCATAGCAGCACCGGAGTTCGCTGAAACGGACGCTAACTATCCCAAAACGAGATAGGCGACGGTTTTTGTTATCATCTCTCTTAACCGATTTCGCTGGTTAAAAACGTCATTACATGTTTGCAAATGACTAAGGATGTTTTATGTTTCCATTACTATCGGTTTACGTGACGGGTTGCTCGACTAACATCGTGAACGTTTTTTGGAGTTTCTGGCCATGATCTTTACTGCATAGTAAATACTTAGCGAATTATTGTGCTAAGGTGGGAAACTATATTTTGGGGTATAAGGGGCCTAGACAGTAGCCATAAATTAAAAATATAAGTCCGTTGGGGGTGTGTGAGATATTTTAAGCGACTGTAAACGTGAAAAAGGCAAAAGAGGAAAAAAGATTAGAAGCCGTGTGGATTTTTTCGTGCCCACCATGTGCCCATCCGGTACCGGTAGCATTTCCGGACGTTTTCCATATGTAGCGTTTGGATTCACCGAGTTTCACCGGACGTCTACCGGATTCTTCCGGACTGTTACCGGACAGGGGCCGGATCCGGTATGCTACTTGGGCCACGTATATAGTTGATCTCTTGGGTACTACCCATTAAAACCACAATTTATACTAGTTTTAGGTTTTTGTTTAGTTATCACACAATCTTCATCTTTCGCTTCATTTGGGCAACTGTTCCTCTCCCATTATCACCAAAATTGCTCGACAAACTTGACGAATATGCACCATAGTTCTACTTCCACCTGACGGCATAACGCTGCCTTTACATCCACTGTCTCTCAAGACATATGTAACTCGCACCCGTTTGGGGCGCGTTTGGAAGCTGTGGGTTAATTCAAGCTTAATTTACCTAAACATTTGGGTGACGCTACCTGCGACCGAAGTTGAGAAAAACAAGGCGGATATTCCGTTGCTTATTTTCTTCTTCAAATCGCCAGTTCTAGTAGCTCGTCTCAATTAAACTGACCTCCACCTGCGCAGACGCAACCCTTGATTTACCAATGTGCTGCGTAAAATCTATCGATTTCTGGTGATATGAATAAAAGTATATACTCTTGAAAGGTCCAAGCGGTAGTTCTTCTTAGGTCAGGAATTACTACCAATTTTTTGCACACCAACATTGTTTAGAGAAGACCGCCAAGAAGAGTGACAGATCTAACAGGTTTTTACCAGAGCCATTGTGGGTGATTACTCTGAGGGATAGCACTACTTGACTTGAGACTTTACTTGCTAGTTTTGGCCTAACCATGGTGATGGGAAGAAAAGCCTCAGTTGTGTATCTGCATCTTAAACTTGGCTAGAGAAAGACTAGCAAAGTGTTTAAAGTCAAATAATCCTCACTGCCTAATTGATCGCAATAGGTCAGAGTAATCACCCACTATTTCCCTGCTAAAGATCTGTTTGACCCCTCAATCTCCCCAGCTAACGTCCCTAGACACTGATACGTAACCGATGAACCAGTTAATTCGACATAACAGTTAGCAACACGTCATCTCTCATGACAACGATTGCATGTTATCCATGTGGACACATCATTCAAGTTTACAATAGTTGCTGCTACTAATCTTATCTTGTAACCACCTTATATCACTACCTAAACGTCGTGATATATATATACAGAGAGAGAAACTAGAGCGGCATCGTTTGCTACCATTTTTTCAGACGTCGCGACCGTGAGTCCTAAAGCATATGTTACCATGCGTATCAGCGTATACATATGGTATGAGCTCCATGCAAATGACTCAGGTAATCGTAGATATGTGTACAAATAACTGTGAAATGTTTGCTGTTTCATTTACCTGCTAGATCGTCGTGCATCAACACGTTCCCCGGCGTTCAGAAGCCAATGTTTGACATATTTGTATCTCCAAACGGGTGCTTTGCAAACCGCAGCAATGGTTGAATGGCATCTGTTGTGGTAAAATATTTATATATTTGACAGACGTACCTGTGATAGTTGCAATCTGCCGGTGGTTATGCGCTACAACGCACGTTTGACTGCTTACTCAGTAGCAAGACAAAGCCACGTTGTCACTAACTGATGCACTGAGCATACTGCGGACTGTTGCTGACAGACTAGCGCATAGATATCCCTTCACTGTAGCAACCCGAAAGTAAGACTGTTTGAACTAAGGGATACGTCTGCTTCTGTGTATAAGAGGACTCTTTGAGACTTTGCAAAACTCCCATATTTTTACATCCCCATGGGTTTGGTGTGAATATCCGCAACGGATAAGGTTTGGATATCATCCTTCTGGATCAACTCGGGTAACCTCTGCAAAGCATCCTGAAAGTCTACTAAAGTGGTCCGGTCATAACAAAGTACACCAGAAATGTACAAAAAAGCTGGAGTGCATTTTGTGCTGTTTCATGTTCATCCAAGATGTCACAGGCCCCTCAGATAAAGACCGTGTAAATGGATCCCTGTTGATTTGAGAACGGAAGGTCTTTTCCAACTGCATTTCGCTGGTTCCTTTAGAATGCATTCAAGAATAGCGTGCTTAATGATCTGCATCGGTCATCTTCCCAGACACGGGCGTAACAGACACATTGAATTCATTCCTGTGGGACGACGCCCTCTCTGTGGATACGAATTCCGTTGTTAGCTGCATCAAGCCTGACTGTTAACCTTCACTTATTTCAGGTATGTCAGCTGCATCTGGGAATGCTATCGACTTAGCAGTAGGAACAGGCAAACATTCCTGAAAAATGTGATTTCGAACAAGAATTCCAGTAGGTTCACAATGTAGTCTCCACGCAGATCGCATATTTTGAAGCACTCAGAGCCCTCTTTCATTTACGATATCTCTTCCACTTGCTTCTATTAGACATGTCAGTTACATGTCTGGAACTATGTTTATTGAAAAGCTAAGGAAGTGAACTGGTTAAAGATCAACTACAGTATTCGTTTAAAAACGAGTAAAAGGCAAAATGATGCCAAAACGCATGTGCGAACTTATGTTCACGGCGATAAATATACGAATTACCGAAATATCACAAAGAGTACGGAAAATCTTCTAAAAACAAAAGCATACAAAACTAAGCTGCTACTCAAAGCTTGGACGTTAGTAAATGTTCCCAAATAGCCAAGCCAGGCCCAACGGAACAGAATTAGGGAAACCAAAGTGACACCCCAGATCACGAGGTCACTCAGTAAAATAAAATTTGCGGCATAACCACTCACAGCACAAACCTTCATCATCTGCATGGTAAATGAAGTCATCCTTTTTCATGTTTAAATATACATATCTTCTAAAAGAGTCAACAGTAGGTAACCTGGAATTTCCCCAAAATTCACCCTGCGCCGTTGGGTTGTGTGCTACATGGGGCAAGGTATAAAGTTGCCTGCAGATCGCCTCTCGAGTGTCCTCAGCTCACACCGGAAGAGTTCACCAAGAAGGATAGCCAAAGCATCATTTCGGTATGGGGACAGTTTTTATCAAGGAGACACTAGCGCTCCTTGGAAAATCTCATAGGACCATTAACCAAAGCACTCCAGGACCGAGGCCGGATCCAGAATGAATAGCATATTGTCCGGGAAAATCAATGCAAATTCCGTTGAAGTTTGTCGGTTTCAAAAAGCGCATCTGAAGAAAGTACTAAAAAGGTTACGAATCCGCTGCAATATCCAGCAAGTAAGCCGCGGGCCAGCCAAAACAGATACTATCTGTGTTGCATAAGAGATTGAGAAGTAACTACTATTTTAACCCCCTGGTCCACCCAACCTAAACAATCAAAATAAGCAAACGATTCGTGGTGGATTTTTCGTTGCCTGAATCACGCAAAATGTATGGTCAGCTAATAAATAGGCCGCTGATAATCCTTGAAAATATTGGACACATTTGCTGATTTCGCACAAAGTATTTGCAGACCACAGTAAGTTTAACCCTAGGGCAGTTAGAATGGCAACAAAAATGTCTATTATTATCCAGAATAATTGTTACAACAACAACAAAAAAAAACAAGATGGGATTAAAACAAAGTATACCTTTGTAAATCTGAGCAAAATTACTTTAAAAAAATTTTAACTGCAAGCGTTGAGAAAGGAACAGCAGAAGAAAAACCAATGAAATTCTTTGATAGTTCGTTCTGCAGTAGAATATTGCTAAGCATTTACAAAGTAACAAACAATTTCTCGTTTATTTGTTGTCAAAACCTGAATCCAATACAGCTAGATTGGTTGCTGAGCAAATAAACCTAATTGTACATTGCATGAAGGTAATGTGAGTCATGCTCTCCGACTGCAACCGCCACCATGCTTACCTGCAAACTAGGGTTTTATTATTCGCTCATTCGCTACAGTGGGCTCCTTTGTAATATTGTAACCAATTTGATTGCTTTTTTGTCAGATAACGTTGTAGAGTAAATCCATCTATCACAATCCTCCAGAATCAGCCACTGAAATTGTAGGTGCTACAGGTAGGGCCAATCCCATTCCTTCCAGGAACCAACTTCAGACCGGAAAAAATTTGGGACTGTTTTTCCCAGCTCATCAGAAAATTGAACTTCGCCTCCCTGCAGCGAAATCTTTAGTCGATTTTATTGCATGTCCGTGAAAGTGCTAGGAAACACCGGGTTCTTCGTAAAGGTATGCTTATCTCTTCCAATATAATGAAGGAAAAATTTCGCCTTTTTCCCAAACTTCAGATTATTTCTCGCCAAACACTTGATTTTAAAAGGTTCCAGGTAACCTTCACATTGTAAAAGGTAAAACTTACTGTAGGAATTTCCAATAATGATAAACAAAATTGATGACTTCAGTTTCCTGAGGTCCTTAGTAGGTTCATTAGGGCCGGTTTGAACAAACACCGGAGGTGATCACAGTAAACCGGAAATAAGACGTCCATGCTGCAGTTATCTCAATTAATGATTAGCCAACTTACGCAAAGCATTAGGTTGTCACAAATGTACAGTTTGTCATCCTGATAATTATTCACAAGTGCGGCAGATTGCAAACAACTAATAGAGAAGGCAATACTAAAATTATTGAGTACCAAAAGGATTATGCAGAAGCCAACACTCACAATTTTGACTTCAACAAAAAATTCCAACAATTTGTGAACTTCCGTACAACCGACCCGCCGTTGCGATAATTTCTGATTCCCAACTCCGGCTTAGAAGCTATGAACGAATTCGCCTGGCGTTCAGTACTGACTAGATATTCCAATATCACGCTAACAGTGGTCCGGATTTTTCCTCTGCGAGGAGTGACCAGTTCGAGTGCGTGAACTTCCCGTCGGTATGTCCAGTTCACTGAACACAGCGAATACGAGTTAAATAGTACGGAGCAAAGGATTGAAATTAATGCAACAACATACTTTGGATCGTTAGACGAAAAAACGGTTTGATACCGGTTAAGCTTCGCATCTGATCGCCGAAAAACATTCAAAATGCAGTGAACAGGTGTTTTCTCATGATTTCTAATGCTCAAACTTCTTTTATTAAAAATGATAGCCGCTCCTTTTTCGCCAAAATTCCTAATTTTATCCTGGTGTGTATCGCGAATTTCTCGTTATGGTTACCTTTTTTGTTCATAGCTAGCATTACGTTATAACTACTGTTTGACTATATCTCCTTGACAGATAATTCCTGTCCGTAAACCTAGTAAATTCTGTGAGGTCTTTTGTACTGGACAAGAAAAAGTTTTTAAATGTGTGCTTGAACCCCCCGGATAGGTTTTTGCGGCAATTCCCGGCTACTTGGTCCACGAAAATTTTATTTAAAGTGCAACTGGAGTACCGGTAGAACTGAAGTTTTAGGGGCACGCATTCACTATTACTGCAAATCATGAGCCCATCCGCGTATTGCACAATCTTTGCTCCACGATGATTTACGCCCAAGTCAGTCTTCTAGTCTCGTATCAACTGGCAGGTAATGTTCACTGTTGTTTTGACAACATGAATTTAACAAATCATTAGGTATCAGCCATTGATCTGAACACATACCTCGTATTTTGGCAAGAGGCAATAATAACAACCTAGACCCTTTGCGGCATGCTACATATCAGTCGTGCACGAATGTTACTGTTAATTTGAGTTATTCGACGAAGTTCTGAAGCCCATTTAAATGATTCGGTGAGACTAAACTATGACTCAATCAGGAGATCCAATTGGTCGTGAAACTGGTCTTACCTTACTAGTGATCTTTTAACCTTTAAGGTTTCTTGTTCTACAGCGATTCAAGGTAGAGTAAGCACCTATGACAAAATGTAGATTACGTAATGCAGCAGAAACGTATCTTCCTTTTTTCCTAACACAAAGAATGTGAAAATCATCCTCACTAGAGCAGATTATATGTTCAGCGGCTGGTAGCTGGTCGAAAAAAGTAAACTTGAACCATTCGCCATGATTCTTGAGCTTATATCAATGCGGATTCTTCATTTTCATCCATGACAAATGTTCTAATGGAGTGAGACGGGACAACATAGCACTTAATCCACGGGTGAAACTGGCGCAGGTTTGTCAAACTCAAAGAGACAAGAGTTGTACCATCGTTTTGCAGCTTTTCTTTTGTCACTTGCTTCTTCCTGGATTTACCCGCTGTGTTCAACATGTGCGCAGTCTTAAAAAGCGCCCACTGCGGACTTGTGGTGGAAATCACTGATTTTTTTATTGGGGCATTGGCCGGCTTAGATTTCTCGCATGTGTCGCAAGGCCTCTGACCTCAAAGGTTTAACAATAATGGTTGGGCCTTAGGCTTATTTACTGAACCCATATTTGGCAAAGCTAAACTTGTTACATTAATTTATTTAGCGAAATTTTGCGATGTATTAGTTAGCTCTCTGATTTCACGAAAAATTTCATGTGTAGGTAGATGTGTGAGTTGTAACCGTGCTTGTCATTTGTCATAGTTTTGTCAGATCAAAATTCAAATACACTAGATTTGAATTTCCTTCACCTAAAGTATATTAGAGGAATCCCGGAACATCCGTCAGTCAGTCGATCCTAACTTTTAGATGAGTTTATCTGTCCAACATATTTGACACTATTATTACTAGTGGGACCGCAACTTCATCACATGCATGTCAACGAAGTTCCCCTCATTTAGGTTTAGCAATTTTTGGCCTAAACTGATTTATGGTATAAACTTTTGTGAATGTTTCCCGAAATCCCCGTTTAAATATTTCGGGGATTCGGGGTTTCCAATCGGGGACTCCGATGGGTCACCGACGAAGTGAACTTGGAAGATGGAAGTGCTATCATGTTTGGTGAACTCCGGACAATTCACTTTCTTTCGACCATCTCTCCATCGTTTTTTTTCTTACCATGGTTCTCATGATGCGAGATTTGTCCATAAACCTAAGCTGCGTATATCATTCTATCATGCTCAGCAAAGAAAAAATTTGATTCTTTTATGTGAAGCAAAGATAGGTCTAATAGTTCAGTCATTGAAATTTAAACGGTAATTCTGTCTCCTCCGTCATTCACTGTTGGTATCACTGAACTGCTCCATGTGAATTTTGCGATATGCATAAAGGTATTCAACGTATTTACAAATGCTACCTGAACGGTAACTTGCGGAACTTGTCCACATATAAAAACTCAAGCGACCCACCAGATGATTTCTTCGGGCTAGATTCTTAAAAACCTTCGACTTGTATTGCAATGTTGTTGTTCCCTCAAGACATTGTTGTGTAAACAGATATGTAAACTGTTTTCTTGCTATCGTTTAATCGAAGTCTGTCGCCATGTTGAGAAATGTTCACTTTGTGATTACAAAAATTGCAAAACTGCCAATTCTGCCTCAAGTACCCAGCCTGAACTATCATTTCCGCTTTGTGATTAGCATTATTAACTTAACACTACAACAAGTTAGAAACAGCCAATAATTGTGATGCTGTTTTCTTTTGAGTAATTGCAAAGTTTGGCGCACGCTATGCACCATGGCGATGTATATAGTACTGTTCAGAAACGCAGTTCAAACTAAGGCTACCACCCCTTTGGTCTTCCGTGTCTGTTCTTGCTGTTTCACCCATCAGTCAGAAATTTATATGCATAACTACCATTGGTTCATCGTTGGAGTACGCATTCATAAAAGTGTTCGGGACTAGTAGTTGAGTAAGATTCTAGTGTTAAGCGCCAGTGGAGTTTTGCATTAAACTAAATCCGTTAAGCTGTAATGAAATATAAATGACCACCACCATTGATGGACCCTCAATTAGTTTTACAATGAAAGCCCAGTGGCCGTCCCATTATATCACTTTAAGAATAAAGACAACAGGAACATTGGGAGAAAAGAATCAATGGTCCTAAAAAGAGCAAATAAGTCGTCTTCTGACCGTTAATGATCTAAGTGTTTACAAGATATTCTCAAAGGTGTCATCTTGGACGAGGAGTGGCTCAGATTTTTGGACGAAGTTCAGCTGATCGGCTTCTAGAGGAGAAGATGTACTTAGTCACTCACTGAAGACTACAACCGCGCACGCAATCGTTATGATACAGTACCACAAAGCTAAATGCCTGTGATGACAAGTTGAAGAGAATTTTTCAGTTTAGTTGTTTTTAGGACTCACTCGATAAATTTTATCAAATAAAACGCAAAAGAAGGCTAGTGTCTATAGAAGCCCTAACCTATAGTTTCGTACCAGAAAGATTAGTCGAGATCCCTGAATTCTGCAACAGCAACGATCGGCATCCGAGACCACACTGGGAATCATTATGAAGGTGCCGTATCACTCCTAATTCTCGATCAATCTGACGTCGCACTGAATAAAATGGAATAAGACAAACCAAATTGACGATGACGGGATGTAGGTATGTAAAACGCAACGATTGGAGGTCTACCGAGAAAACACTGAGGAAGTATTTAGAATCATGCATATTCAGTTCATTTCAAAGTAACTTCAAACGTATATTTGGGTTTCTTTGGTCTCAAGTTTGATGAGATATGTCTCATTTTGCCCTCTTGAACTTGACGAGAGACAAAATCATTATAGTGCGACAATCGTCAAACATTTGTATGCACAGAGTTGTCCACTGCAAAGTACGGCTACGTAGACACTAGGTGTTGCACAGTAAGATGCACAAAATGCCAAATTTTTTACACCGAAATGAAATTTCATCGTGTACAACGTCACTTTCCAGTAGAACAGCAGTAATGAAATGCACTTGGTCAGGTTGGTTATGACGATTTTGTGGAATACAACATATACCGACATTGTTTGAACTGGCTCTGCAAAAAGAATAGAGGACGGTTGGAAAGTGGTGTACGTTTTACAAAAATCAGTCCGCATTTGTTTGATTGTGGCTTCCAGTTGTGAAAATACAGTTACCAGTTCTCTAAAAACTGCTATTATTGCAATCTTTTAGAAAACCTTTTCTTTTTTAAACGGATCTGTTTGATTGTGCTTAGGCTGAGTGGTTACTGTGCCAATTTATCTTTGGCCTGAAATACATAACGCTTTTCGTACTAGAATCTCGTTTGAGTCGTTAGGAGCGTGAATGGGTGGTAAGTCCACTTAAGAATCACATAGTGATTCGTGGGAGAATTTTCGTCGGTCAGCCAAGGCTAACCATCAGAAAGGAGACAAAAAGCCCAAAAGTATTGGTTTTTATTCTCATTAGTATATTGCGCATACGGAAGCACACGATTGGTTTTGCGGTTATTGCCGCTATTCAGGTATGCGAAATGGATATTCTACTATGCATCCACCCCTATAATAATGCGCTCCACCGTGTGATTCTTAAATGGACTTATCACCCATTCATGCTCCCAAAGATTCTAATGAGATTATGGTGGGAAACTAAGAAAGGAGCGCACTAATACAGGGATAGTTGGACAGAATAGTGCCGGGTACGCATGCCTGAAGGGCGGCAATAAATAAGAAACCGGTCGTCTGCTTCCGAGGAAATTTTGTTCATCTATCCGTATGCAAAACATACTACTGAGAAGAAAAACAGTACTCTTTTACTGGTGGTGCTATCAGACAAATTTCTCTCAACGGGAATCATTTCGAGTGTTAAAGTCCCCGAGGGAGGCACTACGGATCAGAAAATAGAAAGCAACAAAAACGTTAAAAGATGAATAAAAAAACATGTATACCACTACATTCAGTCGGCGAAACGTAACGGTTTATGACCGGAGGAGACAAAAACAAAATAAATGGATTTTGGGGGATCTTTAAATGCATTTGAAGAACGTTTTGCAGCCGCACAATTGGTGATGATAATGGCATGAACTTGCGTTATGCCACACCGCAATAAATTGAATTTTAGATGTTTCTGTTAATACTTTCTGATTTACAAGCTAAATTGATCTAATTGAATTCCTTCTTTGATGCCTCCCTAATGAACTTTTACTCGCAGATGTTCACATTTTTATGGTAAACGTCGGGAAATATAAAATCCGCTGAGACAAACACTGTTAGAATCTAGTAAATGCACGTCTGTATTGAACCTTCAGCAGATCGTTTTGAAGAAGAAACCTCACGTACATGGTCCAACGGAATGTCAGGGACTCGGCACTGATTCGTAAAGAAAACGTCCTTCTGGATGAGTAATCTCGAGTTGGTGGTCATCATCATCGTTCAGCATTAAACAGCAAGGTAGTTATAGTAAGGCACGTTGTTTCGATGCCGGTTATCTTCTAAAACATACTAGTTGTTTCTGTCTCGACTCGCCAGTCCTCAGTGACTTCTATCGCAAGTCAGCAGCCACTCGTTTTCATTTACCCTAGGGAGAATATTGAAGTAAAGTGGACACAAATCCCACCTTAACTTACATAGCCAAGAATGTCGAATGCACATTCACGTCTGTGAATGTTATGTTTCATCGATTTTTTAAGTTTTTTCCCGATTGGTCCACCTCGTTCGTTGATTTTTAAACTGATTTAGTTAGAGTTTCTTTGTAGTGAAACCCAGACCGCTCATTGATTGGCTGACGCAATTGACCGTATGGTTCACGCGTGTTTGTTACACTCGATGAGATTCTGGATCATTGGTTTCAGCTTACCACTGCGCGACCAAAGAAACAGGTAAACGTCTTTGGGGTGCAAATTACGCTAGTGTGGCATCCTTTAAAATTATCTACTGTTTCTAACATTACTATCATGGCAAAAAATGACGCCACTATACTCACCCGTGAATGGTGACAATCGTGATTCTTGGCTTGACACTTTCCCAATGAACTGCTGAATATCATGTCTAAAGGCGTCCACTGATACCCTTGGAAGTAGACTGTTAAGGGAATGTCTCTATAGTATTGCATTTGTGAATCGAGCTATTTCCCAGGCCATCAAATGTTGGTCGTCAGCGTCTGGTTAAGATAAAAGACGATTTGCACTTCACTTCACGCCGATTTGAGCTCTCGGGAATTCAATCCGAATGTGTGTTTCTAATTACCTGGGCAAAACCAACGGCCATTTTGCCGAAAAGTTACAGCTGTATTGTTCTTCAAAATCTCACCATAAGTAGATTTCCTTTTGTATATTGCTAATTTGCTCGAGGTAGTCAGAAACCCATTGCAGAGTTTATCTGTAGACTGACCTGGTTTTGTAAAACTCCATACTATCTTCGTGTTTAATTTATTTGGTGACAACACTTTTCTGTAATTCCGCAAAAAAAGATTAAATGTAGACACCTTCTCGGAAGTGGTTCTACAAATTCATTTAATTTGACCATTTTTGAGAGATTAATTAAATTCAAATTACCGGACGACCATACTAGAAGCGGACACTTAATGAGTTTGTGACATGCACGGAGTCAAGTTTCCCACAAGAGGGAGTTGCAAACGCCCTGATCTGAAATGTGAAAAGTGGAAAGGAAACATGAGTTGAAGCCCAGTAAGTTTCAGAGAACATCAACACTTGGACGACCACAACCAAGATGACTGCATGCAACCAACTCGTCACAATTTGATTGATTTTCATCAAACTTAACAAAATGACAACAGCATTTGTGTCTGGTCAGTTTTGTGGATTTCTGTGAAAATCCTAATTTTTGAGGTTAGCGTTTCTGTTTTTCTGACAACCTTTGCAGGTAACACTGTTGCAGTTAGTATCCGTCAAAAAGGCTACTTTTCTTGTGAGTCTAATAAGTTGAATGAGAGAAAAGTTGATATAACATAAAGAATAGTTTGCAAGTTACATCTAAGACTGAAGGTTGTATTTGTTTCTGCATAATATAACCAAGCCAAGAAAGGCCAGACAGACTATTCTCATTATATCACACCAGCAATGAATGAACACATCAAAATTACTTAGTTTATCTGGTATATTTTGCACTGAAAATTGAAATAATTTGTACCTAACAGAAAAGCTTGACCTGGTTTTCGTCCAGTTCTGATGACATTACTACAATCAAGCAAGACTGATCTAAAAGAGTATAAACAGTTGGTATGAAACGTTGTTGTTCACTGGATCATTAGGAAGAATGATTTGGATTTTTCTGCTCGTTACCCAGGTCGTGACACAAAAGCCTAAGATGGAATGTAATCAATATCAAAAATATCTTACCGATGCATTTTGTTATTTATCTTCCCGGGGTACGGAACTCACGGTAATGTTGGTAGTGCCAGAACTAAATTATTCGAATCTGGAAAGAACTGTGAAAAACATATGCGGCAAATGAAGTACTGTTGATGCGAAACTCGTTAAATCCTGGCAGCAGTTTACAGGCTATTCTCTAAGGCAGAGTGCATTAAGCCACATCGAAGATGCGAATATGGTGGACACAAAAATGACGTGCAGAAGCTTTGCTGAATCGGAGTGACCAAAAAATGTGCAGTTAACGATCAGCTATTCATACTCGTGAATTAATGGCAAACATCACCGTTGTTCTTATAATGTTCCCACTAAAATCACTCAATAAATTGGCACATCAATCTTCAGCGTCGACAACCTAGTTGGTTCAAGTATTGGAAACCTAATGCAAAACAGTGTATTTCCAGAGAGGGCACGGTTTCTGACAGACTTCCAAATGATACCAATTTAGTGAAAACCGATCTAATCGTAAGAAATCGTTGTTTGTTCATTCTTAGGCTGCACTTCTAGAAATATTGCGGACAACTTAATGCTAAAGACGATCGAGTAGCGCTAAATGGTCATAATAAAAGTTGGGTGTCTAAGCGTCCAACCGTAGTGCAAAACGATTTTGTATTTAGACAAGGACGGATAGGACAATAAACAATCTGAACTCATCTGTGTAGTGCTGACCACCTCCGTCCCACCATCATCATCGTTCAGCGTTAAACAGCAAGGCAAGCCTAACTGACCACTGCCTTTTATTCAAGGTTGCATGTTTCTATAAAAGAGTGAATATCCAAGGGGAACAGGAAGTAGACCTACACAGACCAGAAAAGATAGGGCGCTACTGCAGCCAACACATGAAACACAGTCTAACTGTAAAAACATACATTTTGATCATTTTGATTAAACATAAAATGACAACACAATTCTCACTGCCCATAATTCACGGCCATATACCTGTGTGTTCAGCCAACCAGTTGACGGGTCTTTCGAAAACCAACCACGAAGACGTGAGACACCTACTTTGGCTAAGTTCGCTGTACATTTTCTCACCCCACGTTGCCACGTCATTTGTTGGCCTCCACGTGGCTTCTTCCATTCCTTTGGAGGAACTCAAAATAGGGCACGATATGGTAGACGAGTGTTCGCCATGCGCAACACGTGACTCAACCAAATCAGTCTGCTAAGTTTCATACGCCGAGATAAGGTAGTTTCAGAGCTACCTTCGTTCGACAAGCAGCTATCAAGTTGAGTGAAACAGTCCACAACCGTTAGTTTCTTTCCACCCAGTATCACGTTCGGGACTGCTGTCGTCCAGTCCTGTAACAGCACTTTGCACTTTGAAGTTGCAAAGCACATGCCAAACCGAGCAACCGATCTCGACAGTCTATCTAGTGCGCGTTGTGTATGGTCCGCGAATTCGCACAGGCACACAACTTCATCGGCATAATCTAGATCACACAGCTTCGCCTAATTTCACAGTTCCATTCCTACTTATTGTAAACCTCCTAAAGCATCTTCCATCACTTCGTCTATGACGAAATTAAACAGGAATGAAGAGGTGGGACACCCTTGTCGAAAGCCACTAGTCGTTCTCAATGGATGTGATAGTTCACCGTATACCCTCACGCGAGCATAGGTATGTAAGTACAATGCTCGTCACAGGTTTACGAAATTCGCTGGCATAGCCTTCCGGTGGGGAGCACTGAATAGTGCTATCCGATCCAGAGTCGTACGTAGCTTTCAAGTCCGCTCCGAGTTTGATTTCCGGCCGAAACGAATTTTTACCGACGCTGGTCGAGCTGCCAGAATCATGGCGTAAGGATGCAACTGTCGTAGATTTGGATCTTTTCACAATGGATACGCAGTTTATTCTTCAGTTTTTTCAGCGGTGACAATATAACCCTAAATGAGACATGTTGATAAGTGGAAGTGGGAGGATTTTTATCGACAAAAAACATTTCAAACTATATATATATGCCATTGCTTAGAAATTCAAGTTGGAAATTTGTTTTTTCGAATGAGTTCAGTTCCGTCATTAGTCAATGCAACCAGTAATATATTCTATTCCAAGGTTCTAAAAGGATAAAAGGGAGTCTCAACACATTCAGAAGAAAACAGCAATTGGTAATGGATCGACCGGCGAATGGTAGTTGACATATGATGAGAGCACCATTTGAAAACGGAAAGGAAAATTGTCAAGCACGTTACTAATCAATGGGCCTAGAAACCGTAAGTCTGTTCCGAAATTCGGCACCTAACATACTGACAATTGGTTTTATCCAGGTCTCAATAATAAACCACTTGATTTACGTAGGCTCTGCAACGTAAGTTCTGAAATGGTCCTCGACCTTCTTACCAGGTTTTGACCAACTGATCACAGAATCCCATAATGACAAGTCATCTGGCCGTAAAGTAAAAAGTTAAACAGAAGAACAATACAAATTTCACGTTAGCTTGTATTTATATGTACTCTTCTGAAGCTTGGTCGCGACAGTTGTAGTAAGAGTTCAAATTTTGCTTATGCTTTTTATGATAGTCAAGCATTCTGGCTGACTAGGCCATTATTGCTTAGCCAACAGTTTCATCGATCGGAATTCTTGGAAAGCCATTAGTGTCGATTAACGCATCATATACACCAACTCACAAATGACAGTTAAATTTAGGACACTGAAAACAGAGATGAATGAAAAGTAAGCAAGTTTAGAGAAATAGATTCTGTTGCGAAATTCACGGGAACCGTTTTAGTGTAATATTTCGATATGAAATTATCGTACGGAATTCGGTCAGTCATAGTAAGGAGAAAATACGGATTACCTTCGTCACTGAATTGGCTGCGACCCAAATTAAAATACCGAGAATAAGTGAATTTCATGACTGTCTGCTTCCACGGTTCTCACTGTTTGTCTGTCCAAACAGTCCAGAGTGAAGCTGTATCGGACGGCATCACGTGATTTGCGAGTAGTCTCATCTCAATTAAACGTGTTTTATCATGTTTCTATTATTCGAAAGGATGTGACCTCAGCTAGCACCGAGAATAATGCATTTTACTGAGAGTGGCATTTTGCCCCGGGCATGGCTGTTTGAAACAATGAGTTTAAAACCACAGCTAGATGTTCAAACAAACTGCTTCCTCATTCGGATTTCTCGAAAATTTTCTTCAGCCGATGTGGTCAAATAACGGACTTCTGTGATATGTATCCCAATGTCAGAAATTCGTTGAGAAATTCAGCGCACCATTTGCCGGCACAGATCTGTAAACAATGGGATATCTCGAATAGACTGATAATTTGCCATACAGTCACATAAGTGTCAAAGAATGTTTTATTGCTTTCAGCGACGTGTTCTCTTAGGGGCTACCGCAAACAACCAGTCGCGTAAAACTGAGCCAGGAAGCAAAGAAAACAATTAGAAAAAACAGCAGAGAACCTAAAAAGCAACACTCGCATTTATACACAAATTTGACAGCTAAAGAACTTACAATCAAACTGTTTTCGGCACTAATCTATGCATATGTCTTGTGTCATTTGAACTTTAGTGAAAAAGCAAAAACAATGCGAGAAGCAGGGAAAATTGACATTTGCGTAAACTTTTTTGGACTCCTCCTTCACACTGACGATTGTCCGTCGCCGTATATGATTCGTACTGCTCGTCGCATCAGTTAATCCTATTACGTGCCCACTTAAACTTCTTCGCAAAGATTCCGTTTAAACCTCTCATCTCTTGACATTCAGCTGTGGTTGCAAGGTAGTTAGGAAAATGTCAAGCAAACGCACTTCGGTCCTCCGTGGCTAGCATTCGGGAGAAATTTAGAACAAAATAGTTTACATAAAACCAGTGAGCTGGGGGAGGTTACCGAAAACCGGGACTTGTTCTTTTACTCAGCGCTCAGAGGATGATTAGTCGCCTTATTGGCAAACTGTATGCCAAAAGTTCAGATTTAACGTCCAAAAATAGGACTAGAAAGAAAGAAACAAAAATCTCAGTGGAATTAAAACTTTTTTAGTTTATAACCCGGTGCATTATGAAAAAGTGTATCGGAACCCAAAGAGACTCAAAGTGAGCGACAGAATCGAGTAACCGTGGGACGCAGTACGCAGCCTGTCAAATCCTGTAGAGTTGCTCCTACCAATTATATAGAGCATCAAGATTCTTTGAAACTTCAATGGCAACGGTTTAAAAGATAAGAGAAGCTCTTTATGCGGTCTCGAACAATGTTTGTTTGAGACCAGGATAGTGGTTTGCGTTTTTCTAATTAATCAATGCGTTTATCAGCCTGCAAAATTGGTCAAAACTTCCCTTAGTGTTAGGTGAACAGGCCAGAGTAAGGCACACATTTTACGGTGCGAAAGTTTCGCTGATCTACTCGAATTCAATTTTCCAGTCTACACGAACAGTCAGACCTCTGAAATTTTCCGGAGAATTTTCAAACGAGTTTTTCAACAAAAAAAAACTTACTGTTGCAATTCAGCAGAAATTTAGCAGAAAGCCTATAAAATGCATGCGGTAAATTGGATACGTTCTTTGAAATAATGTAACAGTTGCGATTGCAAACTGTATTGCGTCGTCACAAAAAAATAGACTTGATAGAAGCTGCCGTAACATTTGCTTCACAAATTTTAAGGTATGGCGTGCAAGCGGTACCCGCCTGAAAAAAGTCTATGAACTCACTGTTATGCGATTCCTGCATCGATTAGGAATCGGCGGTACCAACTGTCGCTGCAGAACTCTCGACGGCGGGGAAATCTTTTGACTACACTACTCTATGTGCTTCCTTCAAGTAAGCACGGGGAGTCACTGTGACTAAGATCATGCTACTGCTTCTGGAGAACATAGCACAGGCCCATAAAAAGTAATGTCTGAAGCCACAGCCTCAATTTAAGGAGCACTGTGACTCTTCATATCTCCCGATTCCGTTGCGAGAGTTGCCATTATGTGCAACACAAGATCAGTAACTTTAAGAAAAGGATGCGTGTGCATCATCTCCAAAGACAAAACCTGGGTTAACTGGATTTCAGTGTGTACTACTCAGCACTTAGAGTTTACCCCAAGTAATAATTAGTAACATACCTCTGCAATACAAACTAGCATGGGGAAAAGAATAAAAATTGCGGGATCGCATGTTTTCCAACTTAGTTTGTAATGAAAATTTCCATTTTTCCTACATTCTTTATCCTGTTACCTCAGATCAAGTCACAGTTACTCGAGGTTGCTTGAGTGACTTACTTCTAAACACAATGCATCGAGAATCCATTCCACAAGTCCGTCGACAAGGCTATTGTGGAAACGCGCGAGATTATCAAAGCTATCTCCTAAATCATCTGGTGGGAAATGAACTGGCCGAGACAGCAATGGGCTTGTTTGCGGATCAACATGGAGATTTTAAACGTTACTGCTTTTGTAACGACTGGAATGGTTGTAACAACTCCACATCGAGGAGTCCCACGCGATGGACAATCGTAATTGCCTTCATTCTGGTCAAATTAACTAATCTAGTCCGACTTGTATAATCGAACTGTAAAATTACTTTGCAAAATTTCCATGTATCTTCTACAACCCCATTGATTAATTTTTAAACTTTTATTCAGAAAATGAACCGCTGTACAACTTGCAATAGCTTTTGCAGAAGAGTACGTATATGCTGCAAAGCTCCCTTATGATTTCTGAAGGAAAGGCACATCACATGAAAAAAGACATCAACAGTTTTTGTGCACTGGTGTTAATTTTCCAGATCGCGATTCCGTCCATTACAATTCGTGATTAGTTCGCGGGCTAATATGTCACCCGGATATCAAGACAAAAGTAGAGGACCTTCTTGGACGATCCACCCAAAACTTTCGGACTTGGAAATCAAACCGGTACTCTGACATAAACGTTCCTATTCGGTTAGAAGCAGATGGTTGATAATTCTGCTCCCGTCTTTTGCCGAACTAGGGCAAGGCATCCCAAATCCCCTAGTGCTTCAAGTATTGTATCCGAGACGCCTGGTTCGGGAATTTCTGCAACAATACACTGTCATACTGAGATATAAACAGAAATGAATATTTGCAGTCATGTTAAAGCGTTAACCTGGAGTCGTGCTACATCTTTTTCGGAGAACACATGCTGACAGAAAGTCCATGACTCCCTCAGACACGGTCTTAGGTTGTTAGCGAGTGCCTACTCAGTAGGTTTGAATTCAGTTGTCAGGATTAGCCATCAATTTGCCTGTTTTCCTCTCATTAATGATGTCTAAATGCAACAGACGGCATACATATCTGCGAGTGTGCTTCATTGTGCAAATAGAGTGGATACCACTCAAAAGTAGATATGTTGTCATCAAGAAAACAAGTAGATACAGGTAAGCAGTGCCGGTCAAGACAAATTAGAACTAATTCTCGACTAGCATGAAGCGTGGAACGCGACGGTCAATAATGAACCAGTAGATATTGCTCTGGAAACAAGAAAAATCAAACAGACGATAAAGATTCGTCCTCATAATTTACACTACAATAAAAATGGTAATAATTTTCAATCAGTTTTCCTTAGAATATCGCTAGGTTAACAATCAGTTGCATTAGTTTGTTTGATTACCTATTTTTCTAGGGGATCTGTAGCTTGTCCACCCCCCCTCTGTACCAGGTTTACGGTGTCTGACCAGAAGTCAGCCGGTCTGACCACATGGTTCTCGTTGGTAAACAAAATTTTGAGCGACAGCTAAAGTCTTTCCCACATTCTTTTCAGTGTGTTCAGAAAATACAGGCTTTGTTTTTGAGTAACGCTGCTTTTCCACTATCGAAATCTCATTCATCATGTATATTTTTTGCTTAGCTAAAGATAATCTTCGTGGAAGTCGGAATGTCGCCTAGTAAAAGTTAATACTTCTGAATTCGATAGCTGAATCAGAAATAGTACCGTCAGCCATGGTGCAGTCTTCATACTTAGTACAAGTGTTTCAGATTGCTTCGGACGTTTCTGATCTCAGCAAAAGGGGTGAACACAAGTGGTTTGGCAGCTTTCAACATCAGCTTATAGTCTGAAGTAAACACAATAAAGTTAGCTATCTAAACATAGTGAGCACTTGTTTGTGGTGAAAATTCACACTAGAGTGAAAAAACCGTGGAAAAGATAAGCAAGTGGGTAAAATCGGGGGAGTTTATTGTTCATTTTAATCTCCCTATTGGACTAGGTACCCTCAGTACCAAATGCGATTTCATTTTCACTTGTTGTCCACTTAATACAGTGGTAAGCATGCAACTTGGCCGCAACACCGTAAAAGATGATAGAGTCGGATTAAACCCGCACTTACATGCCTCCGTCTGTTTCGATCAAAGTTCGGTCGATGAATGAATTCAGTTGTTTATATGATTCCGAGATGATCGGTTGGAATTCACATTTTGTTTACCTTCATGAAAAGTCTCCAGCCACAAAGGTCACTTCGAAACCACGTGAAAACTGTCCAGTTGATGAACGAACTGGTAGAATCTTCAACTGGTGACCTTATCTAAGGCTACCTTGGTTCCGCTGGCAGGTTTTTTCCAAGCATCAGTGTAATTAAGTTTCATCCATAGGTTTTATCACAGCAAAATATTTTCATGCACGCTTGGATTCTTAAAGGTTTTTCGACAACTGCGAGATTGCTGATACTGAGGTAAAGCAGACTATCTGATTGAAGTAAACTTTGGCCCTTTAGCGAAGCCAGATAAGCAAAGCCTCTTCAAACGCCTCAAATTATTTGACGTTTCCGGCCAAGCACGGGAAGTTCATGCATGAACTAAAACACAAAGAATGAATGAATGATCATTTTGATTAGCCAATGTGTAAATTTCATGTAAACAGCCTGCGAAATTACGGTCACCTCCATCGAACTAGAATTGATTTACTATGTAAATCCGAAATAGGAAGCGAGTGTATATGTACTTCATCAGATGTTTCATGAATGCTGGTTCTAACATCATGATAACCTCCGGATAACATGTGGATTTTTAGCACAGTAAGCATAATCAATAAAGTAACTGTCAGAAACAACGGAAAGCTGAATACCGCACCAGACGGTGGAGTAATATTGATAACGTATGAGATGGAACAGCGTGTAAGGAGCATTTCACTTGGTCAAAAAGTTGGGGCAGTGTTGAAAGCCTCATTTCAATGGACCGCTTTGATTGTTTTAAGGAATTCAGGATAAAAATACAAAAATTCGTATATTGGGCAAGCTTTGTTTTATAATTTCATGTGACAAGAAGGACAGGAGTAACACTTGCAGCCTTGTGAATCGTCAGAGCTAAACGATAACGCAAGGTTGCATAGGGTTGGTTAGTCGTGAAGTGACTGTGAATGAGTGTCCGTTGCCACTGCTACCCGTTGCATATAATGAATTCAAGCAACACGTCTCTGAGGCTGATAATTTACAATACTGATGAAGCTAATTCTTTTCTATTAGTCCTACAATTCTTCGCTAACCTACTGCCATTAAAACGTAGCTGTCTCTTAGCAATTTCGTGTCCGCTAATACCCCACTGCGGCTACTGCTAATAATAATACTAATTTGGTCAAGTTGTACCATATACGGAGGTTCTATCTTTAAAACTTCAAAGCGTTGTGGGCAGAGTGGCCTGCCTCCTAACTTTTCCAGCTGTTCTGAATTTATCTTCACCTTTTCTTATTTCAAATTTTCTTAAGAAGCTCCAATCGTTCGTGATGTTCATCCAACCAAAATTATGTTCAGTAAGGAACTTTAGATATCTTTATGCTCTTTTCTTCGCTGATGGCTTCACAATACCAATTATATACACAAGACATGGCGTCCTTGTTTTCAAGTCAGAAAATAACGGCCGTTTTGTTCTATGTCTAATGCTAGATATGTTTTCGTTCTTCATTGAGTCCTGCCAAGCATACTTCATTTTTTGTTTAGCTTCTTGCCCTACTGAAGGAGGAATTTTAAATTACCAAGTCGGATTATCCTTTTCGTTAGCTGTACTTGTACTTTTCTGTCTGTTGAGCCAGTTTAAGCCATGCACATCGTACAGGATAATGCTTGTCAGAAATGTTTACCAAATATCCGCTAAAATCGCTCGCATTCTGTTCATGGTGCTCTGTCCGAACGCTGCTTCGATGCCAGAATCTGACTCACCTCCAAGGTCATTTCTTAAGGTGTACTATTATTCGTCCTTGTACGGATGAACGAAGTTCTTCTGACTGGAATAATAAATTCTAAACCTTTCCGGCCTTCAGTAAGTTAATCGAGCATTTTTCACAATTATTCTTACCGGCATCGGGGACAATGAAAATTTTTATTGCTGATTTGCATGCTTTATGTTCTAATGCCCATCAGTACAAACCACAGCAGTGCTGGCACCCGAAATCGTAGGGCAGAATGTCATCGAATTTTAGCACCGTACGGATCCAAATTACCAGCACATATTATAATAGTTCAAAATCTGAATTGAACAAGAAGGTTGTACGGAGAACACATCAATTAGAAGTGAACTTCTTTCCAGATCATACCCATAGGCAGTCGATATTAGGAAGCACATTTGAGCCAAAATCGGTTGTGGATTTTTCATCCTCGTTTTTTTGGTCGCTAAGATTCTGATTGGCTAGTCCGCTTGTGCAAGTGTCAGCAAAGCGATACTATAGTGTCACATGATTCGCACACGGAATCGTCACAAATACGGCTGAGTACATTAAAACTGTTAGCAACAGCAATAGCAAAGCCAAAACCATCGATGTCAGTTCGTAAGATATGAAGCTGTTGATGAATAACCAACGGTAACCAGATTTTGAGCATTCCGCAAACAATAATACAAACAGCAAAATTTGTCGCCTAGACGAAATCCTCAACGGCGTTGGTGCTTATGGTGATTACAATCTTTAATCTTGATTTAGATCTACAACTAGCGACCAATTAGTTCACCATATAGCGTCAGACCCCAACTCACGGGCGGGAAAATATGGAAGCACTGCAAATTCGATTCATTCCTGTTAGGAATCTTTTTTTCTTTAAAAGCTCCTCGTCAAGAATGAATAAATATGGTTAGTTTAGAGAGATTTCTGCTGCATGAGTTAGCACCATATGAGCCATCAATGATAAGAACCTAAGCTTAGCTCTTCTCTGCTTTCTTTTGGCTCCATCGGTCAAGCACAAGATGCTCTTTGAGGAAGAGTCACCACTAAACTTGTACATCCATGGACTGAAATCTCCAGTTTTCATCGGCGATGAATGCTGCAGCCAGGCTAAACCAAAAGTCTCTTCTCGATCAGCACGCTGGTCCCTAGGAAGAACCAAGCAAAATGAGATCACATCGGAAAGCATCAGATGGTCCAACAGATTTTCGTAAAAGACTATCGTCGGCGTAAAAATTCATCAGTTTGCAAAATTAAACGGTGGGCCAATGAAATTTTTACTTTCCAGTCCACCCATGTAGAAAACTCAGGTCTGGGTTGTTGGGGAAATTCAAATGTAATTCAAGTGTTTTCATGAAATAATTCACCATATGACATCAACGCTCAGCTCACCATTAAGAAATCATGGGCAGCTAGCGGCCTGTGGCCGTGCAAATCAATGATGGATAGGTGCGACATTATGTGGTGAGTTTCAAGAAACCATTGAGAGCATGCTCGTTAGCGTAATGGCTAAAGCGTTCGACTAGTAACCCAGGTGGTTCGAAAAGTAACAAGGTCAATGACCAGCTATTTACTTTCTCAGACGAACTGCCATTGCATGTTACTGTTACTACTATCTCCCATACAATTGCAGAATCAGGTCGATAAATCTGACACGTTCAGCCGCTGTTCACTGGTTTCATTTAAAAGTCATCCTTTTCGCTCAAGAAAGAACAAACTAAGTGATCCCAGGGCATTTAAATCCTCACCCGTTTACTGATCAACTGTTTTACTTGGATTTTTCCAAAAGTGCAGTCTTATCTTTCACCCACCTCTTCTCCGACCAACCAGTTTCACGTACATTCAGAACATCTTCGTCCTGACTGCACTACTACGTGGGTTGGCACTACTCTTAGCACTCCGCTGACCATGGCTTCCAGCCTAACGGTTGGCTTGGTCCAACCAAATAAGACTAGATCAAATGTAGGAAGATGTTGACTCAATGCCCTCATCACCTTCAGCTTGTGCCACTTGTCGATTGGTAAATCGATCCTGCAAGTGACATACAACCATATCAGCCATCCAGGTGTTCAATGAGCGGCAGTCCAACTGACTCACCGAGTCCCTGCCTTCAAACTTCCATGCCGGCTCCCAGCTTAAAAACAGAGGATTCGCTGTAGATTCGATTCCGTATCGTCACCAATTGGCCACAAACTCACATTATGCGGAAACGTATCCACAGTTTCATCAAGTTTACTGAACGGAAGTTGCTGTGTTATCTTCTAGGCCTTCTAGTACAAATTAAACTCGCGATCTTTCGCTAACAAATAAACGATTTTGACTCATGATTCGCCCTTCAGAATTAGAATTCCACAGAAGTTTGACTTTCCTGTTTGGATGTTCTGAAAACGAATAAGAACAATAGTGGAAACAGAACGTGACCACAAACACTTCAAGCTCAGAGTAGGCTGTGTCGAGGATTATGTTAGTCATCCGTTAAAAGCTTCCATTAACCGATTCCGAATGGTTTCCCAAGACTATCGCCTGGGGAAATAAACTTTTGTGGAAAGGCAAAATTGTAAAATTATGATCATAAAAGCAGTTCATTTCCATGGACCCCGTTACCTTTGAATTTTGTACAATAGACTACTTTGTAACACTCAGTGCTTCCAGACTTAGCGGTATGTGCGCTGTTGCGTTTCAGGATACGAGACGGCCACCTGATTAAACCACCCTAAAAAGACTCCAAATGAACCTGCTTCTCAGGTGGACCCTTCGGAAAAACTTCTTTTTACTACCATTTCGCGATGATTTCCCCAAAGAGTGAGGACGAAAATGAATGCCCGAGGATATAATCTGAGCTCACTGATTCTAGATTAGTGATCTACGGTAATGATTCACACCCTGATGCCAAATTAACCCCGGGCGGCATACGAAGGATATGACACCAAGCTCACTGGCACCTGTGTTGAACGGTGTACTAGACACTCAGAATCTGTGGTAGCCTCCGAAGTACATAAGACCTGAACAATCAGCCACCGGTTTCCAGTGGGTTACGAAACTCTCGGATCGTCTTACTGCCCAATGAGCTTGACTATTTGGTCAAAGATTCGGTTTCGCCAAAGTGGTAGTATCGAGCTGATTGGCAAAACATGGACCAAAATGGATCACCGGCGGGAATTAGACAACGCAAGGAAGATCTAACGTATGTGTGATCATCCGCACATAGATGATTTCCGTTTCATATTCTTTTTGCAACAATGATTTCCCCTTCCGCTACTCAGAGCTGTGCTAGTCAGATGAACTACACAACCACCCGTTTAAACAAATCTTACTTGGCTGAGTTACATCCTGGTTAATTCATTAAAACGTTAAAAACCAATATATTTCCGAATAGTTGGCAAAAATCTTCAATTATCATCGTACCGATAATCATCTAGCGGACATCATTTGGAATCAAAATACCAATATGTGGAAAAGCAAATTATATTCCGATTTTACGGCAGAACAACGAATTAACCTTGACGAACTGGGAGGCGACATTCCAGCAGTTATAAGTTCACGGCATTTCAGACTGACAGTCACGAGTTCTGGCCTGCCCACCAAAAGTCGACTTCCCCGTTTCCTAGCAATCAGTTGGCCATGATCGCCATCTTGACGATAATGTACGATGTTCTTTTTGGTTTATAAAGGAAGCTAAAGAAAAATATATATTTGACTGTATTATAAATTAGCCAAAAAATAAATCGTTTTCAAGTCGCCATTGTCTCCTTATCCCAAAACTTATCGAAATTTCAGTTTTTGCAATCATTAACATTGCACCAGCATGTTCTAGTTTTAGCTACAACCTCACAGCACCGACGACTAAAAGAAGGAAACCCATGAGAAATAAAGAAAAACCCTGCAAAATAATAGCCTGAATAGATATACAGAAGAGAAAAGATATTGAGTACAAGAGTGCAGCTGACTGCGACACAGCCGCATTGCTTATCGACTCCAACCAACTCTGGAGTAAATCTCCTGGACAACAGAACCGGCCGTCTGACTGCACTTATACGGACGAAATAGCTGGCTAAGGTTTGTACACGTTTCATCCATTGGGTCGATCCATCCACCGGAAAATAAATCCAACAAATCAGCCGTTCTGTGGTCATGCGCAAAACATGCCCTACTCATTTTAGTCTATTCCTTTTCTGTCTCTTGTCCAAAGATTGAACCCCTGGACCCAGTGCATTACCTCTAACCTCTGAGTTACCGAAAAAATTCACCCACCACATTCTACCACTACTACGAAGACAGCAGTACTCGAATACCGACAGTCTTCGCAGACCTGCTCTAAACCGCAGTGTTTCTGAACCTCATAGAGGCGCCAACCGCACAGCTGCTGCGTATACCCTACCTTCTATTAATAGCCGGATTTCACGCCAAAGCCACAGGTGACTCAAATTGATGAGTGCCAATAGGGCCTTCTGTATGTGCGAAGACACTCCACCCGACATACGGCCACAATTATCCAGGTTCTGAGCAAAGGCAGTTTTGCAGCAGTATATTGCACTTCGGAAATGCAGAATTCATGCCAAATATACCTACACGCGTTCGGACGATCGAGAAAACCTGCAAATTACTTGGGTCTTCACTCACTGACAGAACGTCTTTCGTATATTCCAAGTCAACAGGTTCCTTGCCTCGGAAAATATCAATGCCATTATCCTCACATGAAACTAGGGTTATCTCCATAACCGTATCGGTGAAATCACCAATTTACACCCGTCTTCGGAGATTCTTTTCCCTTGCCCAGATTGATCCTAGGATGTTTGGTTGCTTCTTTGTTAGCACTTCGCCACCATCCTTGAAGACGGATGACAACAGTCCATCTGGTCCAGCTGCCTTAAGCCTTTCAAGAAAACTTATCTCCCTAATCACCTGCATTTCTTGTGGGGGACTGATATTTAACTGCGACGTTTCACTTGCAAGCGTTGAGGACGAAACTTGAACAAATAATAGACCCAGTAATTTGGTTTAGCCCCTAGCCGCTGGGCAGCGTAGTAGTAGCACACCTGCCTCAGATGTGAAAGGCTCGGGTTCGAGCCCTGGGTTTGGAGATCGATATCCATCACTAATGAGCTCCGATGAGAGGAGAACTCGAGTCCGATGCCTCACGAGTACAAGATTAATCGAAGGACCTGACATGGAGTCCGATGGACAGACAGTCTAAGGTAAAATACATGAGAAGCCAGTTGTAGCTGTGGCCCAACTAAACAGTCCCCTAATATTTTGTCCAATACGCCAGCCGAAACCCCTGCTGGTACATTAATGTGCCATCGGACTAATTAGACCGATATTTCTAATCAGTAGATAAAGGCTACGACTATTTCCGATGGTCTCAGCCTTCCCCATTTCCCCAAATTTCTTTACCCATTAATGCTGGCGGTTTTTTATCAGGCTCTTGGTCAGTTGAGTTCTAAGGGAGTAACGCGCATTACTGCACATGAAACCCGAGATGACGGATCACCGAGCACGCAAGAAAGCAAATGAAATCTAAGACGTCCATCGTTTCTGGGGTGCATATTAACTGCCTTCCTACGTGGCCGTCAACTCTGATTGCAAGGTTTCACTTACCCACTCTCAGTATTTCCTTGACTCATTGGTCTTTCGTTGTGACGATATATATATATATATCGGCCTGAAAAAGCAGCAACATGTAACTGGAAATTAGACTATGATGATAAGCAAGGGGGAGATAATGAACCACAACAAACCAATTTTTTTTTGTGTTCACCGCGTACATTCTGCAGTTCTTGGTTATTTTCAGACCATTTTTGAGGGGAACCAGTTATACAGACAGGCGACACAGAATTCGCGCCAATGACTTCCGTTCTGAGCCGTTTATCTTAGTGTCTCCAGCCAATAGCTGTTCTCATCTCTTGGGCCCAAACCAGGAAGGTGGAAAGCACCAACCAAGGCCAAACCAAAGCTAACTCCTTCATACCCTTACGCCAGGTCTTAGCATGACGCCAACGTCCCTTCTTCCAGCCTTGCCCACCACGTGCAAAAAGAAGACGAAAAAGTAGGCGATGGGCAGGCATACACAGATATATTCACGCTACCGAAGGCGATGTAGAGCAATTGCCTCAGGCAGAGGGCGATTGTTTGCACCTAACACACAACGATCTACCTCGTCACTGTTTACCTGGTGTTCCCATCAGACACAAGCAACGCTCGCGAGACACCGACGGTGGAACACAGAAAGCCATCGGGCATCCTCAGCGCGGAGAGGCCAAGTCTGGCAATTGTAAAGAAGAACACGAACTGTGGCACCGTACACCCATCTCTTGAGGGGAAGCCGGGTTTCATGGTGGCGCCTTAAGTGTCGCGAAAGTTCTTCTGGCTTTCATAATTCGTAATATAACCTAATCCCCAACTCCTCCTAAGGTGCATGAAGCTATTGACCACCTCTAACCGATCACCACAACGAGTGGGTACAGGCACAGGCTCCTGCTGGTCTTGAAGAAGTACCAACGCCAGCAACACCACAAACAGCAACATCAGGGTCCCCAGTAAAGCGCAGACGAAACTTCACAGGAATAGATTAGAATGTCAGTCGGATAGCAGAGCTGAAGTTGTGAAAGCGAGTATCTTGGATACAGCACACAACAATAGCTAGGGTTTCCAGTGTACGGGTTAAACACTATTGTTGACCCATAAGCATCGGTGTTTGCACACTGAATGTGGATGGTTTGAAAGGATATCGAAGACAAAGAAGTGCATCAGCCGTCGGAATTGGGGTCAGTGAGATATGTGTGCTATCTGAGGGGGATTGCGAGAATGTGAACAGGAATTATTTCAGTGACACTACCGCCAGATTGGCCGATTGCATTTCCCGAAGAATGTAAGGTGGGAAGAGGAATAAAACGAGTTAGAAGAGGTAAAAACAGAAGCTTCCGGTGGAAGGTCGCCTTCGCAGTTGAGAGAAGCCCTATAAATTTTCGTGTGATCATATATATTCATGGTTTTATGCGTTGTGGGCTGTTGTACTTTCGGTCGCCTAGTCAAGAGTAGGCTTTTTTATTCATGTATATCTAGCCGTTGCGCAGCCAAGCATTTCCTGTAAGGAAGCAGGATAGTTTCGTACATCCAATGGCCAGTTGATTGGTTCATACCCAAAATCTGGAAAATCTTGCGGGTCAGTGGAACGCAACAAGGGGAAGTGGCCTTATTTGATTGGCTAGCAACATTCGCCAAGTTGCAGTGCCACCAGAGGACTCCTGTTATATTTTAGGGGATCACTTCCCAGGTGAAAACCCACGACACTCCCGCTAATTGTCCACGGCCACTTATTCGGTGGGCTTAAGCCTAATTTATTCACGATTAACCACCTGGATGGTATCTGTTCTCTTATCCGCAACCCAGGGGGGCGCCCAGTAGCATGCAGTTCTGTCCTGAGACACTGAGGCTGATCACGTTGAGGGCTCTGTAGTGAGCAAAATAACCGTAACGTATTCGTATATGTTGTGTATTTCTGCATGACGACCTGTGAAAACCGAAAACCTGTAAAACCAGTGAGTTGACAATGTACACTTCGACCAGGTAACGTGATTCCGGTGTTCGGTTGTCCAGGATGGCCTTCGTTTAAACATTCAAATGGCAAGGATGAGTATACCTCGATCTAGACGCTACCATGTTCCCTTCCAAGAGCATCCATCGCTTTCATGCAGATGCTGGGATCAATTTAACTGAGTGTGAAACGAACAGGTTTAAAAATCTTTACCGAAATGAGTGTTGGCGCTGGATAGGGGATCAGATGTCTCTGTGGTGTTCTGGTCTCCGCTCTCAAGGAACCTGAGCGTATCGTACACAGAAACGAGTGATTCTGTAAAGGAATCTCCAGTCATATAGTCAGACCCAAGAAATGCCGCTTTCAACCTTTCAAGACTTACAGCGTGTGTGCAGTCATAAGTTAACATCACCAGTCATGAGTAAATTTGCACCACGGATGGCAGCCTCAGAGTCGTGATGCCCAACCCCAAAGGAAAACGAGCAATGTACCAAGCTCACTATTAATATAGCCATTTACAGACAAATGAGTACTCGCTAGTGATTCGGTTGTTTATTGGGTTCCCAATGATCGAAGCCGGATGTCAAAGTAACACTGCTAACCACAAAAACGTTTAGATTTCGCTTTACCAAAGGACTTGCTCTTCCTAGTGCTTTCATTTACTGACAGTCGTTTCAGAAAAGCCTAGTTTTACCCGAAAGTATTCTATTAATACTTTGATAGCCGGTTTCTCTGATCATTTTCCCAGTTGCGATCGAAACGAGGCAAATCTACGCAACTATTTCGAATTACGGTTAAGGTGGTTCCGCTACGAGGATTCTATCGAGGAGGTAATACAGCGTTGTCCCCAGTGCCGTCTGTGTACACAACAAAAGCAACTAAACCTTTGGAGTGTTCAGGGAAATAGTTTAAACGACAATTGATAAGGTCGAACATTTTGGTCCATTTCTCAGGTTGATGGTTGCTTTCAACTGGTCACGATAGTACCTCAACCAGTAAAAAAGAACGAATGAGCTGGGCTTTAGTCATCTGCAAATGTCATATGCTAGAAAATTTAGTGGAAAATAACGTCCAGAATGCAGCAAAAATAAGCGAGATTTAATGCTGCCCATTTAGTTGGAAAATTCTTAACGACTCTGTTTCATCTACGCAATACATCATTAGAGAACAGATCAGCGAAGGAATTAACTGAAGAAATATTACTTCTGTCTCAGGCTACATTCGCGGCACAACAACTGGAAATGCAATCTGTACCATTTTCATAATTACTTCAGACTTGATATTTCGATCTTAGGACACATTAATTCGACAGCACAGCACATTAACCCGGAATGATCAGGCTAACTGCTGGTATCATTTGAGTGGCCCACTGAAATGTGGCTCCGACAGGTCCGAACTAAGACATACTACAGGTATATATATATATATATATATATATCGCAACATTGCACTTCCGTGCATTGGTAGTGCCTGATATTAGCGGGTTGGTATGGCGGCGAAGGCAGACAGACAACGACTGACCTGGACTGAGTGTAATCACTTGTGTTGATTGATCGCGACTAATAAGCCGAAATGACCCGTTGCTAGAAAGTCACCTACCCACCCGGGCATCGCGCACGAAACCGAGTAGGGTGCACTGAACGGCGCAGAGTGGACATAAAGTGAATTAAGTAAATGAAACTATGTTCCTGTGTATAGATGGCGTAGTTTATGTTAGATCATTGCAGAATTATTTATTCGAGGATACTTACACCATACATATTAGCAAACAAGACGTCTTAACCAGGAAGGAACAGTGAAACATAAATTACCTGCAGTTCCTTTAGGTTTTCCAGCGACAAAGTACCAGCACGTGGTATCAAACGCTGTCGGCTCGTGGAGAAAACAGATCCCAATTGACTTCGCAACTCTCTTAACGGTAACTGAATTTTCCAGAACGTGACAGAGGTTTAGTCGAATTTCAACCAGTAGTTTTTCATTCAGCTAAGGCACATGAAAGATCACCTAACAAATATTGCCAGATTCCAGTCATAAATTCTCTTTTTATTGATTTTAATTGATGTTTTGAGTAAAAATCTAAAATTCTCTACGTCTAAACTACCAATGCACTAGTGACAGAAACTTGCGTGAATGCTTGAATGGTTTACCAGCATTCTCACTTTTCGATATTATTGTCCAAGAAATGCTCTCAATGAAATGTGGTCATGTGAAGTCGTGTCCCAAGCGTTTCCAATGACCATCCATTTTCAGTTGCGAAAGTGAGTATGATTTACGTTCCCATATAATGGGATGAACGTATTTTCGAAGAATAGAAAAATTACAAACGGCATTGTCGTTCTTTACAACAAATATCAATCCGCCACTCAAACGTAAACTGATCCTTCATTTTCGTGAACAATTTAGCCCTTCGCCGTGTCCAGAAATAGTTTTATTCTCGCCAAACGTGGTGTTGCTCATTATTCGTTTCTGGTGTCAAGCATTACTCGCTCATTTCAATTTAGTTCGGTCATCCCGCAAAGGGAAAAGTTAATCAATCAAGTGCAGTTAGTGATCAGGCAACCGCAATACGTCATTTGCCCGCAGACAAGCGCAATTTCGTAACAAATTCAGGCGAATTGCTGCACACTAATATGCGTAACATCAGTCACATGAACACAGTGAAACCCTGTAATCTAGACTTCCATAAACGGAAAACTGACAGCTTATTCACAAAAAGTTGACTGAAAAACTCCAACCGTTATGATGAGATTGTAAATGTACATTTATTTCCATATCCCAATTATTTTATAAAAGAATCCATGCAGGTGGGGACAGAATTTACCAGAAACCACTAGTCAGGAAGACGGAATCCTTAACGGGACTCGAAGTATTGGGATGGAGTCAAAACGTTGCATTTCTTCCTAGAGTATCCTATCAATGCAGGCTCCGTTATTCATGGGCGAAATTCTTGTTAAGATATTCCATCTCGTGCTTGATGGGGAGGGAGTTGATCATAGAGGATGTGTTGTCATACTCATCCTAGATGAGAAAAGAAACTGTTTTGCGTCTCCGAAGCAGATGCAACCTCGCTTTATCATTCCACACTGAGGAGTTTCTCCACTGGGCCCCTTCTGCACAGCTGGTTTCGTCAAGATGTGGGCGTGCAGGTTGATTGCACCTCAGTATGCAGGTCACAGTCTATCACTGGCCTTTTTTGGGTCTGGTAAGCCCGTGTCACAGGTTTCAAAACAGCCGAGACCTGCTTTGCGCATCTACGGAATTTCACTAATTTTGGAGTTGCTTCGTGTGAATCTGACTCTGGAAATGCTACCAACTACATGAACCCGGAAACAGCCGCACTGTTCCTTGGTAGTTCTCTCAAGCATTAGAAGGACGAGAAATAAATCGAGGCCAGTCTTCGTCTTCGCTGTTCCTCACTTGCGCCTCCGCGAATGGGACAAATCTGTTATAACGGCATTGTGCTCAGCGGGTCGCTCACTTGAGAGGAGGACGGGCCACTTCACCCACAATATCAGCAATGCATACCATTGACAGGCTTGCTTCCAGATTGTTTTGATACCTCCATGTCCTAGATCCTGGAGGAAACGATGATCCACGTTTTGAAGACGAGAACATGTTGCCTTGGGTTGCATACTTGGTCATACGATCTATGGCAGGCGGTAGAGCATTACAACGACTGTGTACACGAAATTCACTGTCAGCCCTGCAGTTTGTGAGGCCCAGCATAGTTTTCATGCTGACTACTGTGGACCTTCTTTGAATAAATATTACGCTTTGGCAGTAGCTGGTTCGTACTCCAGATGGTCAGAAGTGTGCTGAAAGGACATATACGTAAATTCGTGAGGAGTTCCCAACTACTATTTGCAACCAGTGAACTTCTGTCTTTCTCTTACTTAATTTACTGTTGATACGAAAGGCATAACATTTGCGGGAAGGGAGTTGAAGCCATTTGAAGGTTTTCACGAGAGGAATTTGGCCGGGACGGTGGGACCTGAACCCATGAACTTCAAGTAAAAATCGTCTGACCACCACCGCATGTTTAGCGACTTTAGCCAAACCACTGTTTGCCTTTATTGTCTGGATGCTTATATGACACCTCGAATGACTAATCCAAATAACATTCTAGACTTAGAAAGCGTGTACAGTCACTTTCAAATTCATGAAGATAAGATCCATGCTGTGTTTGGGACACGGCAACTCTTACCATTTCCGAAGTATTTTTTCGATGTTACTAACAGAGTCCCAATGCAAGACCCATATGACTGTCGGAGAGAAAACCACTGAGGGGACCTTCGTCTTTGCCAAAGTCTCTACAGATTGAAAATAAACAGGAATTTGAAGCGATTCCCTAGCGGTAGAGGAAAACATGCCCTAAAACTAGTATGCTCGAACAACCATCTTGGCGATTTCATTTTTTACGATTCCACAAGGCTTTTTAGGCGGACTTCCAAATAACCATTTTCCGTGGTTTCATATTTCGTCAACTTTTAATATTATCTGATTATCTAGTACTAGGTTAGCATTCGTGAAATTGGTTTGTCCCAGAAACAAAGAACGGTCCTTCTGATTGTTTTGTAAACTGATCTTTTTCGTCGTTCTCCGAGGCTAAATAAAACCGTCCCATATATTCCTCAACTGTGGGCGCCACGAGTCAAACCGTAATGCTTTTTAGTGCTCGCCGGTGAGATAACAACGAAATTTTCGGAACCAAATATGCACCGGAAAGGCTACGCCGTGAGGAATGTATTCGAACCTGTACGTAATGGTTGAGATTGATGCGATAAGCCTCGGACGCTCAGCCATTAAGGTTCGTTACTGTCTTGGCATTGGCGATCACTTGTGCTTCAGTTCGCCGCAAGGGCGGGAGGAGAGCTTTTCGAGCGTGACTGCCTCTCGCTGAGATTTCTAAGATTCATCCTCTCTCAATAATAATAATCTCGCGGATCTGCGTCAGGCAGTGATTAACTGGAAACTGTTATTCCGGGACATAAATTGGGATCATCTTCGAGAACTAGAGACACTTCTGGTTCGGCAATATGTACAACCGGATAGTAGGAAATGGGTTGGTTTCGTCTAAGAATAAAAGATAACCTTTAAAACTTTTATTCCAAGTACAAGGTGCATTCCCCTCCCATGGCTAATGTGTGGAGTGCCATTAAAAAGCAATGTGTCTGACCATATACATATTAACTAAGTCTGCCAGAATAACATTTACTTTTGTGTACTATAGCAAACCTTAGTCCTAAAACTTATTAACAGATCCGAGATCGTTTGAGTGGAAGCATTTTGGAGTAGACGCAGTGCCGTTTGTTGTAGTGCATTGAAAACGTTGACCTAGGGTAACATGTACAAGCGTCCTAGACTTTCATAGTGACGCCTCGTGGGTGCACAATACGAGAAAGCTCATTATGAACTTTATCAACAAATTAAGACAGTGGCACATTCCGATTCTTTAGCTTAGTCTTCCTAAAGTGGCACGTGATTACGGGGGTTAGGAAGGATAAAACCAGCTAAACCCACGGCAGCACCAGCAGATGAGGCGTAATCTGCTTTTTGTGTTCCGGGATTATGTCCCACCAAATAAACAAAGAAAACCTGTGTTATGCAATCCAATCGGTGCGGAGCGTAACATTCACCATTATCATGCACCGATATATTGAGATGTTACGTTTTATTAATATCATTATCTTACATCTTATCATATCCTCAAAGTAAACCAATACTGATCACCTGATTGTGAACTAGAAGGAAACTGGACCATGGTCCGCGCTGTGGTAACTCCGAACGTCAGTGCACGGCCTTCAATTTCAGTCAAATTGTGAGATGCTCAAAAGCATGAGGATCATGTATTCCGCATAGTTTAGTTGTGTTAAAGTGTTTCGCAATCATTAGGTAAAAACATTTTTGAAATTTGAAATAGGAATTTCTACTGTTACCCATGGACTACAAAAGTCAAATGTAAGGTTGTTCTTTCTTTGTTGATAGCTGCCAAAACGCTCTCGATGGATAATCTGGCCGACCCAGAAAAGTATCAACATTACCGTTTAGCCGTTCCAAAAATATGGTTATTCTGGCAATCCTAGGGCTAAAACTGAACCAGGACAAATTCGCATTTGTCACTAAAATGTAAAGTCACCACATTGCACATTCTGTATCGGTATGATAAGCCTAATACAAACCACTTTAAATCCCTTATTGAAATGGATTCATCTAATTTCAAAGGACGATTAAAATGTACCATTATTCGGGTGCAGTTCATTCGCTGGTCATTAATCAATCATTCCCGTCATCAGTTGCAATGATGTCAATCGACGATCTAAAATGAAAGAGCCCGAGGTAACTGTTCACAACGTGAATCCAAGATCATCACTAACTTTTACGAGGCAGGCTTACAACATCCCAGTGGTCGCGTCTCTGAGAGAACAACGGGCAACTGACCATATTCATCTCTAGAATCTTAATATTTAGAGAACGTCGTCATTCTTCAATGGAGAAAGCAGCAAACGTTGTAAGAGACCATTCGAAAGTGCAGGCATTATCTTCTGAATAGTCAGATCAGGTTGATCAGCGAGCAACAAACAGTTGTATTCATGCTGAACCGTCGACAGAGGTGAATGTTCAATAATGTTTGATTGGTTTCTGTTATCATGGAGTACCACATACCATCCCTTTGCAGAAAATAAAACTGCTTATAGACTGAGGGTACTACACAAAATCATGTGCCATACTGCATTGGTGCCTTTAAACAATTTTGTATGTGTGAAAAGCTTACCATTCATGGTCGGTTAGGCGAAAACCGCAGTAAAACAATATTTCATGGAGGCCGTTCTCTAACCTAGTGTAAAAATCAATTTGGAACCAAAACAATCAACACTGCGATTATCTCAGAACAACTATTGGATATAAAGAATCTCCATCCCCATGCATACATGATAAGCATCTCGTTATCACCAACGGGTAGTCACGCCTGCCCTTGGTAAACACATGCTTAACTTTGAACATAACAGCAATTTGCGTATTCAACCAAGTTGTTTCATGCTTTTAGCATGCTCCGCTATAGTCTGTCCGGTCGTGGTCTGTCGTTCACGTTCAACGAGCATTTATTCGAAGAGTCAACTGTTATCACCCAACCATCGAACTCAATTCCAGACCTTCTCACCATTGTTCAGCGTTAAACGGCACGAAAAGCCTCACTGACCGCTGCCTTTCTCTCCGAATTACTTGTTGCTGTGGGAAAAATGAATAAGTCAGTTGGATACGCAATGGGCCTGCAGGAGCAGATATGATATAAACGTCGCAGTAACCAAAACAGAATGCACGATCTAATTGCACAGACGCACATTATTTCAACTATTCTGATTCAACAAAAAATGACACCACTTTCGCCATTGTCTACGGTTCGTCCACTCACGTATCCTTCCGTGTATACAATCAACTGCGTGAGGGGCTTCAGGTCCCTAGCCGCGAAGACGAGCGCACCGTCCTGATCCTTCTTTATATTTCAGCTTATTTCTTGTGATGTCCCTAAAGCTGGCTTTCTATTCCGGGACAGATGCTTCTTAACCTAATTTCCCCCTCCTACTGTACGCAGCTCAAATTCGACCCTCCTTGGATATTGCAACCACACATGGGGTCGGGCTTCGTCTGCCTCTCTCTTCTTGACCGAATTCAACCAGACTGTCCGGGTGATCGACTGTTCCTACTTAACACCAAGTCTGCAGCTACTAGTCCAGGATCGGGTGATTGTCCCGTTTTCTCTTTACTAGGGTTACAATTACGGTCCATGTCCTTCGAAGCTTACCTCGACAATTCCTCTCCTGTGACTTTTTCCCTTTCCTCGTGTGCCCAAACACCTAGTAATTCGTATTAAGTCTTTATCACTGGACTTCGTGTGTCTAACATTCAACATAATTTTTACTTTAGACCGTTTTATTTTGGAGCACTTGATAACTTTCCACCCGCTCTCTTTGAAGGAAGTATCAACAAATTAGTATTAATACAAACTTCCCTTCCCAACCCAGTCCTTCAGTCTGCTTTGATCACGAGATGTATTGCTTATGCCACAACCCATCTAACGCTTAACATAAACCTCATTGCCGGAAGAACAAGCAAACATTAAAATCTAAATAAAATTTCGCGCAATAGTGGATCTGGTGAAGAAATCCTGGACGTGGATTCTGAAGTAAAAATGTAAAGCGGGCAGTACTGGTCCTCGTTTAAAACAGATCACTTTCATCCAACCGTGCGCGACTGCGAGTGTCCTTCGAACTGATAATTTCTTTGACGTGTGCATATTTCATGCTTGATATGATGTTTTCGACTTTTTGTTCTCCATTGTGAAGCAGGTCGGTGCGAACAACAAGCTGTTCGTCAGTTGTTTGCATTCGTTCCATCAGTGGAACGATCAGCTATAGCTTAAACAGAAAATCTGCTCCCTGGGGTGTTCATGATTATCTAAATGAATTCATTTGTGAAGCCAACATCGAAGGTCTGTCACCGTCTTTTTTGTGCACGAACAACGTTCAATCCAAATTTGACGGCAAGGCACACCATCATAAGGAGGGGTCAGCGACGGGATAGTTTGAAAGAACTCAATTAGTCAATCCCATTAAAGCCACACTCAAGAACTCACGACTGCACTCATTAGTTTGACTGCAGCAGGGTGGATTACGCGTCTGCCACCGAAAGAGCCAGATGTTCGAATCCCAGATCTGTCGGTCACCTTGGTGATAAGTGGCAACTCGCTATCAACCGGCTCGTTACCACGCCTGACCTAGTTGTTCTATGCTACTGCAAGTCTGAGGGACAAGGTTTCCGGTCTTCTCGCCTCCTCCTCTAGTTTAGTGAGCTCTAGTGGTATGGGACATGTCCCTTCCACTGCACTCACACTTCAAGCATGTCATAAAAAAGACAAACACCAAACGCATGATGCAATCAGCTCGGAAAATACTAACTTCGATATACAAAATGCACGTTCAGCAAAGCTTAACAAAATGTTTGGTTTAGACCCGAGAAAGAAACAAGCAACACTGCTGTTCATTATTGTCTGTAAACACTAACCTTCACAGGTTTCACCAAACAAAATACTAATGACTGTTTTTTATTACATAGTGTGAAGTACAGCATAAGCAGTGAACCACCTGGTCAAAAGACTGTAATGGATGGAAGTAGGTAAGCATCCACACAGGGAACAGTTCACTGACCATGCTTGGGACATTCGCTTCCACAATTCATCATTCACGAGGTTCATCATGAAGACTGTACTTTTTATCTCTCCAAATCACCACACAGAAAATTTAACAAAAAGGCAAAGCAAAAGAAAACGACAGGCAGGGAATGGAAAATAAAATTAAGCAACTACTCGTAGAGGAATCGGAAAGCTCTGCAAAAACCTATCTGGCAGGATACTAGGACAGGCAGAGTAACAGCTACCAAGAAGGGGTCTCAATTTCAGTAATGATAAAAGTCGTCAATGACAGAAGTTCCTGCACTAGAACAGATATTGTCGAATATTCCAGAGGAAAACATCAATCGACCCACACTGGAAACATTTCATAAACTCAGAAATCAGTGACCGTCGTTTTAAGTATCAAATCCAATGAAAGAAAAGGACTGCTTCACTCAATACGGAATCTACTGTTAATATCACAAAACCGACAGAATAACCGGATTACCAATCAATTTTTTAGATTATCGGATTAGTGGACCAAACGAAACAATTCACGGGAGAAAGGCAAATGCTCCATAAGAGTCTTCATCAATGGATATATACCAAGTCTAAAAGAAAAACTAGACACTATTGACCTGGGATGTTCCATGGTTGACTAAGGACTCAAAAAACTGATAAAATCATAAGACTTTCTCCCAATGAAAAGTTAGCTTTATGAACATCGAGGATAACGACTGATCAAGCGCTGAGACTGGAGACTAAATACAAGAGGAGTGCCACTCGAATTTACCTCCAGCAACGCTCGCCATAAATCCACTTAGATCTCGCCCTCAAAACCCTTCGCAATTATAAGGACCTGTATCCAGTTGACCACCGATACCGTTACGCAACTGTGAACAGGGTACGATACAAGGCAAATTGCAGAAGAACTTGTGCTACGAAATCGTACAACATACATGGCTAAACACTGCAGTCGAGACTGCTGAGAGATGCTCGCGGATCCATCGCCTGGAACGCCACACAAAATGAAATGTGCAAGCCCTTAATATGCCAGCTGACCAAGAGCTTGAGAAATGACCCCGAAAAATGGTGGAAAGCGAAATGCCGCGGCTACCGGAAATAGTCGCAACCTTTACTGACTGATCAGTTACTGGCTCACGAAAATTTGGGGTAAGTGAGGTGACTGAAGGAGCCTTATGGCTCAGGTTTACTCTCAGGAGTGCCAGCTGCAGCGTACGGTGGAACACTTTGGAGGGTAGTTTAGTGGGTCTAATTTGGCACTGGGTCTCGTATCTGCTCCCGTAAAGTGAAACAATGCAGGTGGACAACAGTTCTTCATTACAAATAAAGGTCACCAGGGAGACAGGTTTGCTTCAAAGTATACAGCTGCTGGATCAGGTGGGCTATTCCCATACCTCTTCAAGGGTGACGGCTAAAATTTTTCATTTGAGTTAGCGGCAGTCTAGGAAAAGCAGCAAGTACCTAAGGAATAGTGTAAATTAGTGATCATGCTTATGGAAATAGTAACAAGCACCAGTAGGATAGATACAGAATGAGTATAGTACAGGCAGACTCTCCGGAGGCCAACGATATTTGCCTTTCTGGGTCTGGAAACGCAGTTCTATTCAGTCAACTATAAAGTTTTATGGAACTGCGTCTCAAACGAGTGTCCCAGATAAATATAAAGATTGACTTTAACAGACCTCAATTACCAAATTCCACGGATGCATCATGGACCCCATGGTAAATCGATGATGCGAAGGTGGAGAATGAAGGAACTGGCAGGAGCGACGAACTTTACGCACTTTTTCGTTCCCCCTCCCCTTTCTTGTTCATTGCTTCCATCGTTCGCAATGATTCAGATGCCAAATAATCGATGCATATATATATATATATATATATATATATATATATATATTCGATCACTAATTCAAGTTTGAAAACGAGTCAAAGTTTGGATCGAGACGTAGCAATAAACGTTATAACTCAATGTGCGTCTTCCAACTTCTAAAATATGCAACCCGAGCTGCAGACATTTCCACATATCAGTGAAACAGTTCGACGCAGTGCTAAACTGTGAAAAAATGGGAAAACTATTCTAGGCATTCCACTGCTGTCCGTGAGCAACTGTTCCTACATCACTGCCTCAGGACTAATAAATCTAAAAAGTACCAGGTGTAATCCGCCCGTGAACTCGGAACATGCCTGTAGGATTGCATACTCATACTGCAAACAAATGCATCGTGAGCTGATCAATGACGCGCA
>LUCM01002356.1:79357-113526 GCA_008360955.1 Fasciolopsis buskii | reverse complement strand
GGGTTGGAGACAGAAGAGACAGGTTAAATAAAAGAAAGGGAACTCTGAGCAGTAGCATACTTATCACTACCCACCCCACCAGCGCTCGATGCAATGGGCAGCGTGGTCCTGATTATCCTGCGCGACGACCGATGGATGCAGTATGGAATTATTTGTAGGCGTGTAACTCGTGGAGAATAATGGACAGGCACTGCTAGGGAGTCCAGCCGCTAAACAGAAGAACGATTAGGGTTCTAAACCAAAGTCTTTGGTTCTGACAAGAACCTGACCTCAAGGCAGCGGGGTACATCTGAGTGGTCGCCCATCTGCTTGGATCAATTAGTCCCCCACTCGTTTTTACGACTGAGCTGCTAACTCTGATCAACCCCCGACTTGGAGGACCAGGAGACTGCTTCGTCAGGCTTCTGCCCATTGACCGTCTAGGCATGATTGGATCTTCGGCTTGAGATAAGCCATCCTGTATAGCTCGTTGGATCATGGAGGCACGCAAACCGTCACACCACGTCAAGGTGTAGTCTCGTTGTGACAGATATCCTTCATAGGGCTTCAGTTGGCAACTTACTGCGGATGGTTCCATAGAGTAAGTAAGATTTGACAATGTCGATGGCCTCCTTACGATTGTGAAACAAGGTGACTCTTAACCACCATAACGTTTTGTTTCTTGCTCCACTGGTACTTGTCTGTTACCGCAGTAGTGGATTTTGCAGCTTGTGCAAAATATTTACCGTTTCACAAACTAATGGCAACTTCTACGGCATAAGCCACTTTCTCTGTGGCGTTGTTCTTGTATTGGACTTGTATTTTGGTTGTCTTCTGCTTTCTGATTGGTACGTCGTACACTTGATTTCTCTCCATCGGCACGCAAAACGGATTGATGAGTGTGTACAAAACGTGAGTGTACTTCTTTGTCTGCGGATGATCAAAACACATAAATAAGCCATTGATATCCAAGCTAGGTTAATGAAGAAAAAAAACATAAAGTCGCACTGCGGTTGGCTGTTTGTCAACAGGTTACCACTCATCCTGCACTCAGTGACTCACTCTGTGGATCTCACTGGAAGAACACATCAATGCCTAGGCTTCTGAGTGCATGGTACATCACTCGCGCCGATTAGCTCCGGGAACTTCCCTTCCGAACAGCTGTATACTGAAATCACAGTCATCTTCAGGTTAACGAGTGTCTCTAGAACGTACAATTTGAAGTGGAGACTATCTTGTGGCAAGAATATATAAATGCAGTGCACACCAAGGTTTTAAAAACGCCAGAACTATTTAAAACTGGGGAAATAAAACAGTTCAAATGCAAAAATAGTGCACGGACGGATGCATCCAAGTAAAATGAGGTAAAATATAGGTGCAGTGGACCACTGGCATGAATTCGTCACTTTCGCTCCGAAATCTTGCCAAAGCATTTTCCTGCAATACTGCTCAGCACTTTACAAAATAAAATGCTAAGTTTTCGATAGTGATCAAGCCAGCTTCTAGCGTAACACGTTGCATATAGTCAAGTCAACTAGTTTCATTCACCTGGATTTGTATACGTGGCTACCGCATAACCACTCTAGTACTGAGATAGTAGGGACAAAAAACGAGCAAAGTGGTCAAATACGGAGCACGTTCAACTGAACTCACTTTTCGGTCCGTTCGTTTCTGTGAGTTTTTGGGGACTTGATGGTAGGGGCAAACGTATTTTAGCAGAACTCGGTAGGTGTTGGGTAAGCGTCTAATACGATCTGGACGCATGGAACTGATGTTATTTAGGACTATGGGGATCCCGTTTCAAACAAAATGGCGATAAAGCTTCCCTGACATGGTTTCACAAGTCCGGGCATATTCGTAATATCAAGCCAGATCAAATCAAGCATTAAGTTGACTTGACTTGCTTGCCACAAGTAGAATTAATGATGCGACTTAAATTTCGAACCAAAGTGGCTGTTTTGCATCGAGAATCATGGTGCTTCCCGTGGAACGCGCACTCTGCAGCGACCATTTCTTACCTTTGGGTTCAATCAAAATGGAAACGTTGATCGATAGCCATGCTATCCACTTCGTGATTCAACCCATTTAATGTGTCCTTCATAGTACCATCTTATCACCCTGGCCGTCATTCTTGCTCCCCAATACACGTTCCCGGTGGATGTTTTGTTCTGGTTTATGTAAGAAGTTTTGTCATACGTGGTTGGTACTGGCGCCGGTTAGAGGCTTGTAATTAATATAAATTCAAGACCCAAGGCTTTGGTGTTTAGTTGAATACTAGTCCCTGCACCTGACGACCTACGGTCCCATACCGGATTTCCATGTCAAAATTTCCATTCTTTTATGAGACTGAAGGAAATGAGATTCAAAGGCTGACGGGGCGTGAGAGAATGTGAACTGACACAATTGGCAACGAATTGTAGCGAGTATCGCATGTTATCAGTGGGTACATTATGGGTGGCCAGGGCGGGCAAAGATTTTATTGCCCAAGTCGGAAAACTGAGTGCATCGGAGTCTTGTCTAGGTGGGCGATGCGCCTTGCCTGCACAACGAACAGACAACGGAGAAAGACTTCTCCAATTCTGTGCGGACAATCATTTATTCCTATCTAGTACGAATTTCCGACACAATTCGCGTCGCACTGCGACATGGTGCTCTAGCTCGACAAGTACTTTGAATCAGATTGACCATATCGCAGTTAGCTACCGTTGGCGCGGTTCTGTCCAGAACTGTAGATCATACTGGACCACGTACGTCGAATCGGACCATGCGTCATTTTCAATGCGATTTCTGCTGCAGCTGAATAGCCATCGACGCAGGCCACAAACCCGATTGGCTATCGAACGTTTGTCTGATTCGGCTGTTCGCAACAGCTACGAACAGAAACTATCCAAGGGACTAAGAACTTCAACGAGTAGCAATGTAGACGATCAGTGGGATCAAATTAAGGAGGCGATGCATTTGGCAGCGAATTTCGTCTGCGATCCCAGACCTAGCATTTATCAAAACACTGGATCTCTCAACCGTCTCTAAGTCTAATGGAGCAAAAATGCGAGCTGCCTAACTGCAAGGAAACAAATAAGATGCGTCGGCAGTTGCAGCGTCAGTTGGCCATAAGCGTTAAGAATTACCGCGAAATCTGGTGGGTTAAGGTAGCCGAAGAAATGGAAGTAGCGTCCGCTTCAGGTAACAGTCAAAGACTGTTCAAGGTTATACGCGACAGCGGTGGGCGGCGAACTTCGGTTAGTGAAGTCGTGCGCGATAGGACTGGAGAGCTCATCCATGGTAGGCAGCAAAGACTGGACCTTTGGGAAGGGCACTTCAAGGATCAGTTTAGCTGGCCACACGCAAACGTATTTAGTCCGACGTCTGGAGCTGCGAATCCTTGAGAGGTGTCTGTTGACCTTCCAAAGGAATTGGAAGTAGGGTCGAATATTTGGCTTCGATAATGCTGTGCCGTTTGACACCGATTCGCGAGGGTAATATCCGCGAACAGTAGGCTGGATTTCGACCAGATCGAGGTTCCATCGACCAGATGTTCACTCTAGCAGTTATCGGAAATGCGCCACACCGTCGCCGTACGATCGTAGTCTTTCTGGACTTGAAGGGCGCGTTCGACTCACTGGGTCGAACGATACCACGAGAGCGGTATGCCAACGAAGCTGGTAAACCTGTTGCGACCATTGTACCCGCACATCTGTGGTCGCGTCAGTGTATACGGTGAACTGGCATCTCTCAAGGATTCACAGCTCCAGACGTCGGCTTAAATACGTTAGCGTGTGGCCACCTAAACTGATCCTTGAAATGTTCTGCCCAACGGTCTAGTATTTCCTGTCTACCATGGATGAGCTCTCCAGTCCTATCGCACAAGACTTCACTAACCGAAGTTCGCCGCCCACCGCTGTCGCGTATAAGCTTAAACAGTCTTTGACTGTTACCTGAAGCGGACGCTACTTCCATTTCTTCGGCTACCTTAATCCACCAGCTTTCGCGGTGATTCCTAAGGCTTATCGTCAACTGACGCGGCAACTGCCGACGCATCTTATTTGTTTCCTTGCAGTTAGGCAGCTCGCACTTTTGCTCCATTAGACCCAGCGATTCTTGCGAGATCTAGTGCCTTTGGTGAACGCTAGACCTAGGACCACAGGCCATATCTGCGGACAAGTGCATAGCCTGCTTAATTTGATCCCACTGATCGTCGAAGTTCTTGGTTCCTCGGATAGTTTCTGTTCGTAGCTGTTGCGAACAGCCGAATCAGACAAACGCTCGACAGCCAATCGGATTTGTGGCTTGCGTCGATGGCCATTCAGTTGCAGCAAAATTCGCATTAAAGCTAACGCATGGTGCGATTCGACGTACGTGCTCTGTTCGCTGAGCAGTCAAGGCGCATCGCCCACCTAGACAGGACTCCGATTCACAGTTTTCAGAATTGTGCACTTAGATCACCTGTTACCACTACAATGTCATAGCGTTTTTCTATTTCGAATAACGGTGAAGAGGTCACCATAAAACTCGCCTTTCTCCATGCCAGTGTTGCAGTCTGTTGGATCGTAGGCCGAGATAACAAATAAACTGCACCTAACACTACTACACCTTCGGACGCCGACTGACCTCTGCGGTCTCGCGGCGCACAATGGACTGTTGACTGGGGTCCAGTCTAGAAGAGTTGTTTCAGCCTTCTCGCTCAAGACTATTCCTACACGGCGTTGACCCACAGCTTGAGCTGCTTCGTCTCCTGAAGCGCGAAGAAAACATCTTGACGAGACATTAGGCGCAGTTAGTTGAATTACTCTACTAGAATCCTGAATTCGTGTTTCACTCACGCAGCAGACATCAACCGAAAGTGAGTCCACTGTCAGAGCCAAACACGCCTGTTGGCCAGCCTGCATTAAGGTGCGCACTTGGATCTGGTCAATTAGTGCAGCCCAAGCCATCTTACTGATAATAACATTTAAAGCCGCAGTTCCAGGGTCCCCAGAATGTCGGTGACGGAATTGCATCGGAGGACTGGGTAGGGATCTCAGCCCTGTATGCGAACCCCTCGGGTACATACGCCGATTACTAGGATCTCCAGTTTACGGGCTAAACATGCCTCCTGTTCAGTATGCATCGGCGGCCACACAGAATGAGTGTACTGGACAGCCAACACCTGGTTGAAGCGGTTATAGCGAGCCCCGGGTGCTAGCTACCTGGAGATATCGAGATAACTAGACAAAAACCTCCTTCGGCGGGACTACCGCTAGTACAGTTACCTTCAGTTCTCGACGAGTGTGAGGAGAGGTAACATGAATCATAAAAGCGAACGGTTTTGCACGGTCGGAGATCGCCTTTGTGAGTGAGAACAGTGCGAATAGTCCACCTTAAAATCAGACAGGCCATTGTCGGTCAACCCAGAGTAGGGTGGTTTATTCGGGGATGCACTCCATGCTTCTGTACAACAAAGCGTGATCTGCAAGGAAAGCCTCTCCAGACAAACTGATGATTGGGTCATGTGCGTCTCCCGGAATACTTCCCTGGACCAGTGGAACATGACAAGGGGCAGTGACCTTATTTAGTTCCCCGGCCATAATCGTCAAGTCACAATCCCACCAGTGGGCTCTTGAATTTCTTAGATAAAACGAATGCTGGGCAAAAACACTACGGCCGCTTATCCTGCAAGCTGGGGTTCATGTCACTCAAGCCCATCCACCAGAAGGGTGATTGTCAACCTATTTCCAACCCAGGGACGCGCTTGGTGGCATACAGCTCTGCCCTAAGCCCAGACTAAGACTTAGACAAGGTGGCCACGATTAAGGTAAGATTACATCTATTGAATAAACGGCTGCGGAGAAACAGAGACAGTACCGAGGACGTGATGCACTTCCATTTTTTAGGCATCCTCTCTCGAAACTGCTGCAAGAGGCAGCCGGTGGCAATGCAACGTGACAAGTGTCCTGCCAACAGAATAAGGCCACTGTCTTCCGTCGTCTGACTGACGAGAAGAGGATATCCGGAAGAGCCACAGTAACCGACCACGTGGTAGTGGGACAACGTCGCTACCTTGCAGATGGAGCTTGGTTGTATAAGGGGTAGAGGTGCCCTGCTGAATGAACACCCTTACTGCGGGCTGCATACCACAGCAATCCACAACGCGATGCAATGACAGCGCCAACACCGCAAGCTTTTTTTCCCCGGCTGACCCTCAGCATACAAACGCAACCACTCACATCATTTACAAATTTACCGCACGGTGTTTTGTTGTACTGGTACAACGTGATAGGAAAGTCTCAGTAAGCCACGCCAGGCTGCGGACACTGGGCCATAATGTTCGATTTCTGGAATTTAAATATTTTACGGTGATTAGGACATGTTTTGCACAGACCTACAAAACTCCGGCCTCGTACAGCCGAGATCCCACCTATTAAAGGGTGTATTCAAAACAATCCAGGCCGGTCACTCGATTGACACCCCTTTCAATCATTTCATGGAGGCTACACTTAAATCACTCTAGAGAGCGTGAGGCCGCTGCTCCTGGTTTCGTCGCCTAAGTAACGTTTTGCACTTCCGAAATGCACGATATTTCTTCGAGAAAAGCAAGGGCTGCGCTCCCCCTTTGTGAACACACTGAAGTAGTCGATAACTCGTTTGTTTGATTACAACTGAAAGTGACCAACGAAATGAGGTCATATAGGTTTGTCTTATAGGCCCAGGTAAAAATTTAAAACAAACATGTGACTTAAAATCAAGTATTTCACGTGATTGGGTGTCATGCGATCAGGTTATTACAGTCCTTACACTATAACAAGTTAGAATGATCGGGCAATTTACTTTTCAAAAGACCAGTGTCTAATAAACATAAGTAAGAAAAGACTGTCACGAATATGAAGCATTCGAAAGAACTGTGCGGGAACAAATACATTGATTGAGTGCAAAACAAAAATTTACATCGAAACGTCCAGTTTGGTGTCCAGGGACAACAAATTACTGCGACGTAAACCATCCCGAAGCGAGCTGGAAATGCTAAAACGCAAGAAAGGAAATAAAGATGATTATTACAAACAGACAAGAAATACTAGTGAAGCACAATCCAGCTCTCCACCAAAGAAATCAAAAATTTATCGTAAGATGCTTCTTATGGTGACTGATAGTTAAATGACATCCTCTCTGCCATGCCTGATAGCCGCTAGGGCCCACGAGGGGGACCGTGAAACTTAGAGCGGCATAGAACCATACAAGGTCTACCAAGGTCATGTGCGGTAACGAGCCGGGCAACAGCGAGGTGCCGAGTACCCGGTGACTGGCGGGTCTAGGATTGGGAATTGTTACCCTGTGGTGACAGACGCTTAATACACTTAACCACCTCCAGGATGAAAACATTGATTACCATTATTTGCATATAAGAGTTCATATATTTTTCCTTTCGTGTTTATGCGTCTGTGTTGTGGTCATCCTCAAGCCGGTTATAAATCTGTTTATCTGAGCTGGAGGGATAACTGGTCTAGACAGAAAAGCTTCACCCAGCCACTCACTGGGATAGAACCAAAACGTTCGGTAATCGTTCTGCTTGTCGGCTGGACTCCTCAGCAGTACCCGTCTAATATCCTCAAGGAATCATACAATGAATTCCATATTCCATCCGTCGTCGAGTACCGCAATCAGGACCGCGCGGTTTATTAGTTCTGGCAGGGTGACTAATGTTAAACATGTTCGCAACTCACGTGCTGCGTTAACGTCCCATTGCCTTGTGCGTGAGATTTCTGAATCGAAGGCTCTGGTTAGGGTTCCCAAACAGAAATCTTACTCTGCGGGATGAGTAGCCGCGAAAAGTAGATTTATTTGATGGCAGTAGTGAAGGAGTAGCAATTAATTTGGACTAATTATTTAAGCTTATGTTCAGTTTACTTGGCTACCCTCAAAGTCCGCAACACTCAACCAAGCAGGACAACAAGCTGTCCCATCTAGAACTATTGAAACATTTCTGGCGTATGGTGCGTCTTTGAAACGCGCATACAAAACCCCACTTCCATAATCACCCCTCGTAGCCCAGACAATTTCCTTCTCTCGTTTCACCCGTGATCAGGCTGACATTGGGATCGTTCTGAGCGTGCGAGCAACAGTTCACTGTTAGACTGGATCCCAGTATGGTGTCAGTCGCAGTCGATGGAAGCATCGTTGTCTATTATTACCGTGTGCACCCTGTGACTGCACCTTTCCAGAGAACAAAGGCGATATCTAGCGGGACTTATCCCGATTCCTCTGAAGTGTGCATTCAATGGACGTGGCTTTAACCCTCATACTGGCTAATGAGCGAAGATGTAGTGACATCGATCACATTTTCTGTCGCCGTCATTCACTCCGACACCGGTGATCACCTCATCCAAGTTTGTTCCGATCAGAGGTTGTTTCTAGGGTTTACATGGCTTGCAGTCCTGCGTGACAGTTGAAACGCTTCGTTGGTCTGCTTTCCATGTTCCCTGGAGTCCTGTCCGTTTCCTTGTGGCTACAGCCGCGTCAACAGATGACGTGGCAACGTGGAATGAGGAAATGTACTACGAACTCAGTTAAAGTAGGTGTCCCACGTCTTCTTGGTTGGGTTCCGAAGGACCCGTCAACCAGCTGGCTGAAGACACTGAAGGATATGACAGTGAACCGTGAACAGCGGCGACTGTGTTGTTATTTTCCACCGAATCAGAATGACTGAAAGAGTGCGTTTGCGGTTAGACTGTGTTCCGTGTGTTTGCTACAGCAGCGTCGTATTCTTTCCCATCCGCGAAGAGAGGGACACATTAGGGCAAAGCCCATCGTTGTGAAAAACTGAATCAGCGTCCATATTCAGAGGCATCACATTATCCAGTTATTATACATATAACAGTTTTCAGTCTGCGCACTTGTCAGTGTCGCTACGCGACGCAGCCACTAGAGTACAAAACTGAAAAAATTGAACCAATGTTCCGAATGAGCACGCACGTCTACTATCAAGTTGGACTGAACGATACTCATAATCCCGGACTCAGTTTCTGCTCCTCGAATAAAGAGATTGGAAAAAAGTGGGCCCCTCTGGCACATATGTGAATGAAGCATCCCCACAGATTTGCACAATCGACTGAGTGGGATGGTGCTTTCAGATTGAGGACAATGACAATATGCCCTAGGGTAAATATCAACAAAATCCCGACGGGATCGGGACTGCACTAAAGCAACTCGATGGGATCTGGGATAAATTGAATGCACCAGCAACAAAATTTCTTACCATCCATAACTTGTGCGAACTACTTTCATATATTTGAGGAATAAAGCTTACGGTAACAGTAATCAGCATCTTCACTTAGATTCAATGACAGACAGCAACACTATCAATCTTCGGTGAATTTCTGTTGCGCCCACAAAATTCCCAGATCAATACAATCAAAAAGCGCATGAGCACACTAAACACAATCTAGTCTAACAACTTTCGGAGGATTAAAATGAAACTGTCTAATAACAAACTTAACGGTGTCCCGCCCATGGAGATGGTCAAATTTAACTGCTCTGCTGAACTGTTTGTTTATGGCATCAAGATCTAATGGTAGATTCAGAATCCCAATAAGTCTAGCAATTACTCCGAAGAAGTCACTGCTTTTGGAGACAACGTTCTGTGGGGGCAACACTGTAGGAGTTATACAACAGTAATTTTCTAGTTACAGTTTTACACAACTACCGTTCGCTATGGATTAGTCTACAATAAGGATATCGTGGATCCGCGCCGACACAATTCCACAATTATCTTGGTGATGACCCGACCGGGATGAAAGTCACATCTGAGTAACCATCGAAAACAGTCAACTATCTGCACTCGAAATGAGGAATACACAGACTGTTTCTACACTTACCAATGAGAAGTAAACGTAAGGCTTTGTGGTTGAGATACGAATGAAGTTTCATTATCATTCTGAAGCACGATTTTGAACTGTCAGAATCCGTAGCTCTCCAGTTTGAAGTTCTTGGTCGATATTTACGCCGTAAATGGTGGCCACCTTCTCCGCAGCTTCATCGGCTGCACCGGCAGGACCACAGCAGTTGAATGCACCTGGAAGATCACTACCCACAGCAGCGTCCACTTTGACCACTCGGCCACCAGCTTTAAGGGCAGCCTGACGAGCCGCCCTATCACTCGGACTCATTAGGGCGTCACCAAACATAGTGCTCATCCGACCGCGCGGTTTCAGTTCCAAGTACTAAAAGTGATAAAAATAGCTTGTAAATGCAGACACAACTACCGCTCTCATTTGTCTCAATCATTGCTAGTTCTGAATAGAATGCCATACTGCTTAAACGTGTTGGCAGACAACATATGACTGAATGCTGAAACTGGACTTTTCGCCTCCGCTAGATATTCTTACCTAATCTTTCTAATGATGTCCTTACTTCACATCATTGAATCAGGTTTTACGTCGAAAATCGCAGTTTGCAAGTGACTAAAGAAAAACGTCCGCGTACATCGGTACGGGTATGAATAGCAGCTCCGACACTGCGTCGGCAATAAACCTATTCGATTATCGCTTCAGCGATGGCCTATCAGACTTCAGAATTCGTTCGTTCACTAAGCAACGCCAGCATTAATGTGACTAATGCTATTAACCTGGTGGAGAATCTCGTGTTATCATGAAAAGACATCGCGTCTACAGAATGGACGGTTGCATACCTAGGAGTTCGTGAACGGCATCGGTTTCAGTGTTTTACGGGTTTCTGTTGGGTCCGTCCTAATTGTTACCTTTCAGTACTATCTGACCAAGGTCGCTCTCCGATGAAAACAAAGAATTCACGTTCACGTCGTTAGAACTTTTTAAATCTCGATTGTACATTGATTGACGTGGGGTTTCAACGATCCATTTGAATATCTCGCTAAACTTTTGCAATCCAATCAAGACTGGATGTCACCTGATGGCTGTTGTCCGATGGACCGATGTGGTCTGGTTCTAGCTATGCTGTAGGAAATCGCACACGATCCGGTATGGCAGCAGTGCATTACCGACTACTGATTTTCCGTCACGACTCTCATCATCGTATGACCGATTATAACTAGCGCAACAACTCGGTTAGGTTCCTGCACTGCTGATGACATCACCCCGACTGGCGATGAAACGTTTGCGATTCAAACTTCTCTGCTCAACTGCGTAAAAGTTGACGTTCTGAACTGTAAATCCGAATTTGGCAACTATTCTCTCACCGTTACTGGGGATTTTACAAATGTCTAATCAAAGTGAAAGCCTCAGCGACGGGAACATAATAGAACATTGAAAAGAGCGTCAACTATGAACCAAGACTTAAATTGATTGCGGCGGATATGCCACATTATGAATACCATTCAGAAGTGAGCACTGAGAATTATAATGGATTTCTTCTAAAGTATATATATATATATATCCGATCCGGTAAGAATGTGTAAAGACGACGCAACTTCGTGCGGCACTTATACGCAAAGATTTGTTTATTCCATGTCAAAATCACGACGCAGAAAGATGTGTCGTATTATCCGCCACCAGTATTTTATTTCCTTTGTAGATTGTTCAAAAAGACAACCGCAGCCGGGTACTGGGAAAACAATCCTACATTTTTCTACGCTCAGCACAGCCATGCACGTGCTTGATTGGACTGCTGCGCATTTCATTCGCTCTGTAATCTGGCATTTGTGCCCACTCCGCTTTTCTTGATTCATCTGGCCGCTGCTTTTCTACTTACGTGAACCCATCGGCCGTTAGAACTGGGTACCAAAATATGGGAGTATAGGACAAATTCACAATGGTTTCCGACAGCTTTTAACTGCAAACAAGTTTCAATAGTAAAAACCATTTTTCTATCCGTGCTCGGTTCCACTGCTTAGACTGCCCAACCTCAACTGAATGTTCAGGGCCACCTCGTTCTGGTTTTGATTTATAAGTTTACTTACTGCAGCCTGTAGTTACAAAATTTGAAAATTCTGCAAATCAGAATGATGTACCATAAACAAAGCACAGTTCTAGGCAACTTTCGCTACTTTTCTCATCCCGACACCACGCGCTGATTAGCCCCTTGATAGGCGACAGATGCAAACAGTACAACTGCTTTACTGAATGAAACTTGCTGATCTACTGAAGTCAGACGGATGTTACGGCGAAATCAACGGAACTTCGGTGGGCTAAACGTAATGAAAGATGCGCACTTTATCTCATTTTCTTGGTAACATTCGTGTTGAAAACAACACATTTCTTAGCGAAATGAAATACCTACGAAATAGTAGACAGCCTTATTCAAGATGGCTTGTAAATGTGGTGGACGTCTGTACTCCCTCTAATTTACACCAAATACGAAGTAAACACAAAGATGAACTTACGTTGCCATCTTCATCACGATGTTTCTCGTGAAACTTCAAATGTACATTTAAGTTGGACTTCTTGTTGAAACGCTTTAGACAGATGTGACACTCGAAAGGTTGCTCGCCCAGATGAATTCGTAAATGTTCATTGTAATACGCCGCTTTGGTGAAACGCTTCCCGCAGTATTCACACTCAAAACGTGCCTCTTTGTGAATCAGCATGTGCATGCCAATCTGCGTAACAATCTGTCCAGAAATTAGGAAGAGAAAGCATAGTTGAAAATAAGCAGAAAAAGCTCGATACCAAGAATAAAACCGTGTGAAAGACTTCGATCTTCACGACTGTTCTAATCGCCAGAAAACTGATTGGACTATATAACTTACCTTTCCGCATATTTGGCACTCGAACTTTTCAGGACCCAGCTGAAGATGTTCCACACGAATATGTCGCTTCATCGCCAGTTTACTTTTAAAAGTTGTCTGACAGTCCGTGCATTGATAGAGGCGAGTGCGAAAATGCTTTTGGCGATGTTGTGCATAACATCTCAGGTTGTTACACACTTTATGACAGATTTCACAGCGTACGGCGCCTCCGTGAATCTCTTTCGCGTGACGTCTCAATTCCGTTTCTAACCGAAATCGTCTTTGGCAGATGGCACACTCATGTGCTAATTCCTGAATAAAAAGAAATAAAATAAAATTGCACAAATCATTCCCCAACTTCATCAAACAGACAAAAAACCTAACCAACGACTCATTATTGTTCTGTTAGATCTGTAATAGAAGGTTCGCAAGCTAATTGAAATAATAAACGAGCAAATCTACAAATACCAATCCGCGTGAAAGCAACACAACCGACTGGCATCTTATATGAATGACTGCTTGTCAAGGGGTACGCATGTAATGTCCGATTTCTCATAATGATGTTGCGAGGAGATCCAACTTGCTTCCTTTTTTCCCCTCTCGGGTAAAGTAACTGGAAATTTAGCACACTAGTGGAGCAACAAATGTATCAAATGTGAAAAACAGCATATCATGAGTACTTTCGCTTACTTGATTATGCATTCGATACATATGATAGCGTAACGACACACGTTTTGGATAGCTTAATCCGCAATATTCACAAGTTGCCGGTCCTTGGTCGTCAGCATGATGGGTGCGCACGTGATGGAGAAGCGAGGGTCTTAGTCGGAACCCGCGGCCACATTCAGCACACCGATGCGCATAGCCTTCATTGTGCTTATCCATGTGTGTGCGCCAGAGACGTCGATCGGAAAAACGCTCGTAACAGTGAACACACTCGTAAATGGGCGGAGCCGGATCATTATGGACCTCTCGAGAGTGCCTCAATAGGGTTTTGTTGAAGCCCCAAAATGCACACTGCGTACATCGGAAAATTGTCTGTGCACCAGCGTTGACAAACTCACCCGATGGAGCATGCATCTCGCCTAAATGAGTGGATAGTTCCTCACACGTGGGGAATATATCACCACAAATACGACAAACCACTTCCATCACAGTAAACACATTATGTTTCTCGCCCAAATGTTGTATGTAATCCTGTCCGGAGACACGCACAACACAGGGACAGAATTTGCATTGAATTCGTCGTACACTAGGTAGTGAGAAGTAATCATCTCTAGTTTGTTCTACGCTTTGTCGGTTTTGGCGCGTATGTTTGACGACTTGAGGCACTCCGTCAGTAGAACCCAAAGGGGGATGAACAACTCCATGCTCTGCCCATTGGTGGAAATAGTAGTTGTACTTTGTCCCGGTAAAATTACGGCATACGTCGCAAGTCATTAGTTTGTCATAGGACGCTTTCTTTTCTTTTGGTTGATCAGGATCCGCCTTAATTATAGGTTTCTGTGCGTCAACACCTTCCTGAACATTCCTCTCAGCAGATTCGTCATCCAAAGCTGATCCCAGATGTTTCTGGTAATGTGTAGACAGTTCCTCCAATGAACGAAGCACTTCGTTGCAAATAATACACTGAAGATGATAGACCGTGAAATGCCCCAAAATTTTCTCACGTGATTGGAGACGGGAACCACACATACCACAAACACATGTATCGTTTTTACCTTCATCGAAGTCATCCAGTGTAAGAAACTCACAACCATCCGTGGTGGTATTCGCGTTATCGGTCAAATTATTTTTCTCTTTTGAACAAACGGTAGATCGAGACATTGGCGTACGGACACAAAAACTAACTCCATCACAAAAATCCATATGTTGAGCAAGCATGTCTGCAGTTAGGAAGTAATCACCACATTTTTCACATTGTGGCGCCTCCATCCGACCGACTAGCATACCGGTATTAAAAACTTGAACCAAACCCGCAAGCAGACCAGTACCTGGCACGGTCTCCTGCTCCAAGTTTTCGACTTCTTCGTCATCCTCAGCGTCACTACCGGCCTCTACCGGGGCAATTGCATTGATTCGCGGCAATGTAGCGGCGAGAGCCACCGATCGGATGGTGGAATGTACCTCGTCAATATGAGCCTGCCAGGACCTCCTATCCACAAAAGAACATCCATGAATAGCGCATCGAAAGCGTAGAAGACCGATATGACGCATCTCATGATCCAATAGACCATTAGGTGAGCGCAGCTCCTTTGCACATAATGAGCACACTCCCCAATGTTCGGGCAGCGGGACTGGAGCAGGTGGTGGAGCGTGAGGATTCGCTGCAGCTTCTGCATATGCTGCCGCTTCAGCAGCCTCGATGTGCTGTCGCGCTAACAGCTCAGGCATATGTTTTTGGGCAAGACGGAAGACGATATCGTACAAACTTATTTCCACCGGTACATCGTAAATACGGTTGATCAGGTAGTTCGTAAAACCCGTAATAACACTGCTAAGTTTTGCTCGTTCGTTATAAGGATAATAAAAAGCAGGTAGCACTGTTGAACTGTTTGTTTCGTCGTTCACTATTCTTACACTGGATGGGCACGATTTCGGCGTGGCAATGGCGGTTTGTGAGCACAGCAGCGGTGCTAACGTGTTCGGAAAGATACTGTCAAACCGGGCTGGGACAATTTCAACAACACGCTGTACCACCTTTTGGTCGTCTATCTGGAAGCCGAACAGCAAACCATTCAGGGACACCAGGCGATATTCGGCAGTTGTTGGTTTGAAAGCAGATTCTGTCAGCTTGAGCTGGGCCGATGACAACTGATCAAACTGTTTGCACGCTTCCGCTCCAAAAGGATTGAAATCCATTTTGTCCATGAAGACCTGCAACGTCAAACGGATTGGTGAGTCAAAAGCTATGGCTAGAGGAACTCGTCGATTTCGGTCCATGATTACGAATTTTGCACAATGAACCATTGGTACCACACCAGAAACGTCAGATTTTGCTGGATTCATCACTGCAGCAGCCGCAGCTGTACCAGTCGAACTTAGTAACTCCCTTAGCATGACCTTACGAAGGGTGTCATACAGCAAATCAGGCACCACAAGTAAGGATCGATCTTCCATCAGTTCGTCCGGATCAGCAGAATGAACTCCTTCCAATGCAATGGGAATATCCGGACTGAACCCGTGCCTTTCCAAAAGAAACCTATTCTCTTCGGTGACCGCATATATTCGAAACGGCTCTCCATCAGGAAGAGGATTTTTGAAGGGCGGATGTGCAGTGTTTTGATGTGCGACTAGGAGAAGTGAATCAGGACGGCCATTTGGTTTAACGAGAAAAGCATCCAGGAAATGAATCTGATCGAACGGCTGAGGATAGGAATTTGCAGACTTTCGAGGGAAATTACTTAGATCAACGCTATCTGATTTAAGCACAATCCAATCGATTATTTCATCCAAGACTTCCTTCACCTGATCTTCTTGGGATATTTTGTTAGTGGATTGGTTATCAGTATCATTTGCTCCATCCTTAGCAATGGTAATTAAATCAATGGGCAATTCGGGTCTCCCATGAGGGACCTCTGAACGATCCCAAGTATCCAAGAGTGCAATGCCCAAAAGTGCCCCTCCATCGTCTGTCACCAATATTAATCGCTGTAAATTAGCCGGTTCTAGTGGACTGATATCAATCTCTGCTTCTTCACCTTCTTGATGTGCTCGGCTCATCGCTATCTCGTAAATGCGCTCAGGTGGAGCAGCAATCATATCAAACAGACGCTGGTAGAGATCAGCAGTGACCACCATGTACTTGAGATCTGGCATGTAACGACCGAGATTGCCCACACCACTCACAAGATGATACTGCGTGTTTGACAGACCGAATTCACTTATGACATCGTTCCGGAGAACCAATAAATTGATATCTTGGTTCAATATGTAAGCTGGTCGAACAATCATCTCACTGTCAAGGTTTTGTGTTAACGAAACCAATGAATTCGGCAGAGGATTCATATGATTAATCCCAAACAATGGTTGATGAACAATGGGACAGAAATATACAACGCGGTGTTGTAACTGATCAAAAGGGCGCGCGATAAAGGCATGCAACAACTCCACTACCTTATCATAATCATTGATCCTACTCATAAGACTTTGCAAGGTTGCAGAAGACCCATAGAAAAAGCTTGCATGCTGATTGCTGGGTTTGCATAACTCGGCCAAAAATTGGTCAAAAGACTGATTAAGTGCTTTTGACTTGAGAAAGCTAGAATATGCATCCAGATCAGCTCGAGTCTTTAGTGAGGCAGCTAAAGCGCTGTATATGTTCGAACCCCAGCTGGTAGCAGATCGTGCAGTAGGCCCACGGGGTGTTTTTGCAGCTGTACGAGTAACTAATACGCCACCAGAACGATTGTGATTGGCTGCTGTCACTCGTCTTTTTATAGTGTTGTTGCGAAGGCTAGATAGCATACTCTGAGCATCGAAGTCGTACACGTCTTTGCGCACAGGATTTGTTTCATCTTCAAACAGGGCTATTGGCCCACCGTTAGCAGTGTCTTGTTGATCAAATTGTTCCGCAGTTATTTCATCCTCATCTTCATCATCATCTTCATCTTCGAACTCGCTCTCCGATTCCCCTGCCTCATCCTCATCGGTCGAACCAGCGCATTCAGATACAGTCTTTGACTCTTTCTCTCGTCCTCGACTTCTTGTTGCAGTTCCTCTACGCCTTGAAGCACTTGCTGATATTTTCCGTTTAACTTCCTCATCAGAGGGGGCATACTCACTGTCATCATCGCCTTCGTCAACATTTTCATCTTGTTCCTCCTCATCGTCAACGAAAAGGTCAGCATAGGAATAAGAATCGTTCCCGGAAGCACCAGCTAGCCCGGCCTTGGTTGCCGGTTTGGAAGTATCGTTTTTTGCAGAAGAGACTCTAGGCGTTTTTGCACTGGGACCATTCGCTTTCTTTGCGGACGGACGCCTGCCACGACGACTGGGTGGCGGTGGAGACTCCAAGGTACTGGAATCAGGAGCAGGGGTTACTGACTTTCTTGGTCGCTTCCTTTCTTTTGGAGTGGGTGTAGACTCGCTATCCACAGGGACTCGGCGAGGACGACCGCGAGGTTTACGAACGGGTGCCACCGAATCGGGTGTCTCAGGTGGGACAGTTTTCTGAGCTTCGACTTCTTCTGCCTTCATCATTGTGAAAACTGAAAAACAATGAATTTTGAAATCAAACACTGCCAACATGAAAAGGAAGGAAAGAATGTCAAGAATTTTTTTTGGTTAACACATTTTTTCACCTAATGAGACCTTATATGATCCTGCGTCACCAAATTTCAGGGCCACGGATGTCCACCAACGGATGTAATCGGCTCTAGCAGTTTTGAGGCATGCCCATCCTACTACAAGCACACATGAAACATGCCATAAAAATAACTGACCGCGGCAATCATTTTTATACTTCACGAAATTCCACCTCCATCTGTAGCAATCCGATTTTCATCAAGCATTTTCATCCACTGAGTGAAAAAGAAAACAACCCAAATGGAACACATTTTAAGGGTGATGGATGGAATCGAGTGGTTTGCATGTGTGAAAAGCAGGAATACCGTACTTCGCGAACGAGTCAAAAAATCTAATTAAGTCTTCGCCGTTGTCAGTTAATGCACTTGCATATAAAGCTACCGTTTCAGCAGAAATGAGTGTGTGCATAGAATAGGGATGCATAGCTTTTGACAAACGATTTCTAGCTTCCTTGACAGTGTTGCTTGGAGTGTACCTTGTATCTTTAAAGTGCAGAATGCTGGAGGGACTGGATTTTCTCAAAATTGAGCCTTGTTCCTGCAGATTTGATTCTCACTAAGCATTTTCATCCACTGAGTAGTACTGTTCCAATCGAGAGTAATGATATATATATATATATATATATATATATATATAAACTGACAACGGCGAAGACGTAATTAGATTTTTTGGCTCGTTCGCGAAGTACGGTATTCCTGCTTTTCACGTATGCATGCTCTATGTGCGTGCACAAACCACTCGATTCCATCCATCACCCTTAAAATGTGTTTCCTTGGGGCTGTTCTCTTCTTTACTCCATCTTTTGCGCCTTTTTCTGTTTTCTACCTTACCAATCCTATGGAAGTTGTTGCGTCCGAACACTAAGGGATCAATTTACTCAAATACTAAAAGGAAAACATAGGTCGTTGCCTATGCCCGGACAAGGTCTACATCGACATCAATGCTCCTGATGCGCCAAAACAGTGGACTTACTGGTTCCAGACATCCACCGCTTTTCTCAAACGGACAGAAGCCAATGAGGTCAAAAAACTGAGAATCCCCATCAGTTCTCTTTTTCTAGATGAATACGACCTTATATCTGAATGTCAGACTTTCGACTGAGCTACGGAGATGCTACAGTCTTTTTACTTTCGTCCCAAGAATTTTGTATTCGCTCGTTACTTTCTTGCGACTCTGAAACAAGAAACCGGGCAGAATATTCACCAGTTCATGCAAAAAATCAAACCGACCAGTCTGCACCGAGGAATACCGCGAAGTACTCATCACCGGGTTGCAGTGCAATTCTACTCGAACAAGATTTGTAGAGCAATCCAACCTGCACTTTCAAACGGCCAGATCATTGGAGGCGACTTAAAAACAATCACACCACTGAGAATGTTTCACGTTCTACTACCCCGATAAACCGTGGCACTACGCTGCGGTCCGCTAGTCTGTTAGACGAAGCGGGACAAACCATGCCTGCCATACACAAAGAGAGCTGTTATTTCTGCCGCTGCTCCAAACATCCTCGTTCTAAATGCTCCACCAAAAATGCTGTTTGCAAGACTTAAGGAAAACGGATCATTTCAAGCGTGCACGTAAGCCGAAACCAACACCTTCGACCATTACATCTGCCGTCTATCCCCTACTACGCTGTATTGATAGCTGCGACTCCTTGTCTGTATCAGACTACTACTGGCCCATACGTAAAAGATGTTGAACTGAGAGCAGTCACAGACACTGGAAGTTCCGACAGTTGTGTTACAGTTGACAGCAGACTCCTATCGTTGGGAAGTTCTGGCGTGCGATTCGCGAATAACTATGGCATCCCCATCTCTGTCCTGTGTCATCACCGGGTATCGCATGGCAACCATTCGCTACCAAAAGGTGTCCTATGAAAACGTCAAACTTCCAGTCATGAGCGACCTTTGTGCTGATATCGTGCTTAGCCACGACTATTTTGGACTACATGAGAAAGTGGAAATGGCATTTAGCCGCGAACGTGGTACGCTTCTGCTGTGCGGTCTGGATGCAGCCGAAGTGCAATCCCCTCCGCAGTTTGCCCACCTGCAACCTGACTGCAAGCCCATTGTCACCAAGTCCCGCAAGCACCCTGACGAGGATGAACGCTTTATTCGTTCGGACATCTAACATCTCTTGAGAGAATGTGTCTGTTGGGGAGACAGCCATGTTTTCCCTCTATTTTTATGAGGATTTTATTTCTGCCATTATCTTTTCCTAAAGCTGTATCGTTTTTTTCGTTTTCCGCTACTTTCAGTTTTCCGTAAATTGAATTATCGTTATGCCCCTCCATTGCTGCATGCTGGTTGGTCAGTTTTGAGTTTCGCATTAATTCGCAAGGTCGGACAATCGACCTGGCCTAAAATTATGTAAGCGGTGGTAACCCGAGCTTACTCGATATGTTCTTCCTGTTTACCTTCTTGGCGATTGTGAAACTCAGTAGCGTATGAAACTTAGCAGACTACGTTGGTTGGGTTACGTTTTGCGTAAGACGAACACTCGCCTATTATATTGCGCCTTATTTTGTGTTCCTCCGAAGGAATGGAAGAAGCCATGTGGAGGCCAACAGATGACGTGGCAACATGGGATGAAAAAATGTACAGCGAAGTTAGCTAAAGTAGGTGTCTCAAGCCTTCGTGGTTGGGGTCCGAAAGACTTGTCAACTTGCTGGTGGGAGACGCTGAAGGATATGGCAGTGAACCGTGAACAGTGGCGATCGTGCCGTCATTTTCTATCCAAACAGAATAATTGAAAACACGTGCGTTTGTACAGTTAGACTGTGTTCCGTGTGTTGGATGCAGCAGCATCTTATCTTTTCCCGCCTGTGTAGGTCCACTCCCTGTTCCAATTAAATATTCACTCTTTTTATATAAACGTGTAACTCTGGGGGAAGGCAGCGGTCAGTGAGGCTTGCCTTGCTGTTTAGCGCTGAACGATGATGATGATGTGTCAATAAACGTCACTCGTGAGGCTTCGTCTTCTGCATTCAGCTAGTGGAAGGCCTAGCTTGAATCGTGCGAGTCGTACACTGTGGTTCCAGCATCGTGTCAACCGTTGTGCAATTACGGGTCAGTGTCACCCTCGTGTTTCCAGTCGGTAATGTGAACAATCTGAGTCGGTGCTATCTTAGGCTTGACACCTGCTGTAATTGTGCTCGTAGTCTCAGAGGACTGAGACTCGTGTTGTATTTGCTAGAGCCAGCACACGGAACACAGTCTAATTGTACAAAAGCACTATTTCAATCATATCCTTCAGTTTCCCCAGCCACCTAGTTGACGGGTCTTCCGGAACCCAACCAAGAAGACGTGAGACACCCACTTTAACTGAGCTCGTAGTACATTTCCGCATTCCACGTTGTCACGTCATCTGCTGACATCCAGGTGAGTTCCTCCACTCCGTGGGAAGAACACAAAATAGGGCACAATGTGGTAGACGAGTGCTTGTCGTACGCAACACTTGACCTAACCAGCGTAATCTACTAAGTGTTGTACGCTATGATGAGGTATTCTGAGAACCGACACCTAGTATTGGATTCCTCACCTCTACAATACTCAGCCGGTCACTCCATCCAATCCTAGCCGTACTACGTAGACATCGGTAATCGAAAACCTCCAAGCGACGAACATCTCCTACACGCATCATCCACGTCTCGCAACCGTACAACAGAACTGAGTGCACTGCGGCACAGTACACACGACCTTTCAACTGAAATATCAGGCCGACGCCACAAATGCTTCAGTCTAACGTAAGCTGCTCGAGCCTTCGATATACGCATATTTACCTCTACTGCCGAGCGACTATCGTTCGACGGGTAGCTACCAAGGTAGGTGGAACGGTCTACAGTCGTGAGTTCCTCTCTGCTCAGCACTAATTTCGGCATTGCTATCGTCCAGTCCTGCAACAGCACTTTGCACTTTGAAGGGGCTAAGCATATGCCAACTGAGCTCTGTAGTTGTACCGGGTAGCCTCGGTCGGTAAATGAAACAGCCAGTCACAGAACGAGTTTTGATGAATCTTTTTGCGGACATACAAAATTTTCAACCGCACAATATTTAAAATAACGTCAATTTCGAAATACTGAGAAAAGAGTAGGTTCCTTTGGAAAATTAACAACAGAACCAAAATCTGCGGCACCAAAACCCCTAGAATAGTCATCGACCATGACAAAAGGTGACACCGAAGCGAAAATTATCCAACGGAGACTGTTAAGATCAGTCAGTAGAAAATTCTTTGCTGCAAGATTGAAAACTATTTTAACATTCAGACCGATGTGCTTTCAACTGAAAGACAGATTGCCAATTTATGCAACCTCATTCTGTATTTATTCACTCGCTCCTGTGGGACTAGGTATATTGGCCACACGACCAGCCGTTTGTCTAATCGCATTCGTGAACACCACTCGGCTTGGTTGAGCACAGGAAGAGTTAAGATAATTGCCAGCGTGGTGTTCACACCTTGTCGAGTCAAATCACTGAGCGAACGTGACAAGTGCTTTTCGCACCACCTACAAAGTCAGGACCAGACAATCAAGACAATCAAGTGTCGCATCTAAAACACAGCCGAAGCCGTATCAATCCGTTTGTATAACCCCCTCTGTGGGCTCAGAAACAATTTGCTCAGACTCTTAAACTTCTTTGGCCCACTTGCCACCACCTAATAAGTGGTCTACAATCTGATCGTGATAAGGTGATCAATTACACATACACACAGACACATTCCTAGGGATATGGACTGATGTGACTGCAAACCAGCTATTCCCTTGACCCATTTCCAGCCATCATGTTACGTATCGGCATGAGTACGAATAACCAAAAACGAGCTTGTTTTCCAGGTTGTGTTGTTTTCAATGTTCTTTGAGACTTTTGAAACACTCCATTTCATTCATCCGTGGGGCGAAGGTCAAGTTCAAGTCTTTTGCATCTGCACATCTGATGTTTCCCTAATCCTTCTTCTTTATCTGTTTTGGGTATTACTGTGGTATATTGGAAAAGCTTTAACTCTGGATATTTGTCTTCTAGCTGCTAAACGTACGTTACCAGTCCACGAATGCCGAGCCCAAGCAAGGTAATTGAAAAATCCGATGGCACACTTATTTAATCTCAGCACCGTCAGCTGGACCGCTGGGCAGAACACTTTGGGGAGCAGGTTAGTTGGTTCACAGCCAAAGTGGGCCTTCTAAGTATGCCTGCATGTGAACCAACGCACGTGGACATCAGTCCTCCAATAGGGGTGATCAGGGAGATAGTTTTTCTTCAAAAAAATATAGGGATGTTGGACCCGATAGACTATCGGCATCCTTCTTCAAGGACGGTGGCAAAGTGTTCACACCGGAGTTAACAAAACTCTTTAGATTAATCAGGGCGAGAAAACAGAGTGCAAGGATTGGTGTGAGTCGGCGGTTGTGCCGTTTTATATAAAGGATGATAGATCCTTATGTGAAAAACAGGAATTAGTTTAGTAAGCATCCTATCAAACTGCTTGCTGGCATTATCTTCTGTCGATTACACAGTACTCATGAAAGGCATATGCGTGAGATTCAAGCCGATTTTCGACCCGGTTGGGATTGCATTAATCAAATTTTTACTTCGCGACAAATCATGAACCGCAGGGACATTCCCTAGGCCCACGATTTCTGTCACTCTTGATTTGAAAGCGTCATTCGACTCAGTCGATCGTGCGGTTCCGTGGCGCTGCCTCTCATTGAAAGGTGCATCGGAAAAACTTATTTCATTTACCCTTTCTCTGTATGCGAACAGCGGAAACCGAGTTTGCGTTTATGGCCATGTTTCATCGAAGTTTACAACGAAAACAAGTGTTGGTCATGTGTGCACTCTTTCACCTTCACTTTTTTAAGTTTGTTATTGAAATGAATATGGAGATACTCTTATCCCCATGTGAGAACAGTGACACTACAATTCGGTCAGACAGGAATCTGTCTGATGGTGTTGAGGTTTGCTATGCGTTTTTCACGTTGGAAGTGCAAAGTGCTGTTGCAGGACTGGACTGGCTCAAAGCCAAACTTTGTTCTCGCAGGGGAGCAACTGAGTGAGGTGAACAGATTTAGTTACTTGGTTGCATCTCAATTGGTGGTCTTACATCAGAAGTGTCCTTGTGCATACAGAAAGCCCAGCTGGGATTCATCAAACTAAAACATGTGCCGTCGGCGTAACATTCAGTTATCTTTCAAAGATCGCGCATACACAGCATCAGTGAAGTTGGTATCGACCTACAGTTCCAAAACATGGGCGTTGAGGGCAGACATGCGAAGACTTCCGACTTTCGAACACCGTTGCTTCGTAGAATATGATGGGAGAATTTTGAGTGACTCAGAAGCTGGGTGCGAGGTACTGGGTCCTAGGGTGCAGTCTTTAGAACAAGCACTGAATCAGAAAAAGGTAAGATGGTTGGGACATATTTTGAGCACACCCACGGAACGCCCGTCTCGTTGTACACTGGTCTTCGAGACAAGTAGCGGTTAAAGGATGGTTCGGGGTGGCCAGCTGATGACATGGGTAAAATGTATGAGTCTTGGCCAGTGGAATGCCTCGTGTAGGTGCAATCAGACTGCTAGGTTGGGTTGAGCTAGATGTTCCAAAGCAATGGCTGTAGACAATAGGTGATACCGCTCAATGTCGCAGTCAGTGGCGTTCTTGCACTCCAGACCTTTGTTCTTCAGCTCTTGATCTTCACCATTCCTCAGTCTGTTTGAGCAGATGGTGCTGTGAGGCAGCAAATAAAACCAGACCATTGGTCCAAGGTTATTAATTGTCACATTTGAACTCTCTTTCAAGCTTTCTTTCCAACTTTGTCATTTATGTGATGTGGAAATACTACCATCGATATTTTCTCAGACAGAAAACTGTCTGAATTAGAATATGCGAGTGACTTTGTGCTTCCGGGTGACGACCCAAGCACGTTGTGAGTGTTCCTCCATAATCTGAACCAAAGCGCAGGCGTGCATGGGGCACATTTCGGTTGTTCGACGTGTAAAATGTTGTTGCAGAACTGGATTGGACCGAAGTCGACCCGTGTTTTTGCAGTGAAGGATTGGATGAGGTAGATAAAGTTAATTATTTGGGCGATTGTATCCCACCAGGTAGTCAAGCATGGGGTTTTTTAAGACAAGTAAAGAATCAGTGTAGCGAAAGGGACATGCTTCATAGCCGCTAGAACCCACCACACGGGATGTGGGTCGGGATCGGTGACCATGACCCTGGGACTCGGAGTGGCATTGGATCATATATAGCCTCAATAAGTAAGGTGTGGCAACGATGTCCGACTCAGCTGTTCGTACCAGCTGAACAGAGACTACCCGACGTAGTAAGAGCCTCGCAAGTTGCAATGTAGATGAACGTTGGGATCGAATCAAGCAGACGATGCGTTTGGCAACAGGTTTCGCCTGTGGCGCTAGATCTAGTGTTTATCAAAGACCAGATCTCGCAAGAATCGATGACTCTAATGAAGCAAACCGCCAGTTCTGTAACTGTTACCGGATGAATAAGATGTGACGACAGCTGCAGCGTCAATTGACCGCGAAAACTGACGAGTTAATGTTGCCGAAGAAACGGAAGTAGCAGCTGCTGCAGGTAACAGTCAAGAGTGTTTCAACTCGTGCAACACTGGTAAGTGGTAAACTTGGTGAAATCGTGTGCGATAGAGCTGGAGACCCCATTCATGGCAAATAAAGACTCGGACATTGAAGTGAGCACACAAAGATCAGTTCAGCTGGCTGTACGCTAATGTAGTTAGTCCTACCAACACCGCTGCGAATACTTGGATGTCCCTTGACGCCCTAATCGAAGTCGAAGTAAAGTCAAATATTAGACTACTGAAGAGGGAGAAGCAGCCGACCTCAACGAACTCCCCTAATCCTTTTCAAATTGGGTGAAAATTCCCCGACAAAAGCACTTAACTCATCGCATCAGGATATTTGGAACTAGGAGTGTATACTATTATTGCGGAACGAGTCAGTGAGTGTACCCATCTTCAATCGGACACACCAAATGACCGTAGCAATCACCTTGCGATCAGTTTAATTCCGACAATGCAGCAGGCCGGATTTCGTTTAGAACTAGGTTACATCGACCAGGTTTTTACTGTTTAACAAACACAAATTTAAACTGCACTGTGGCAATGGATCAATTAAACTGCCTCCTAAAGTATTCTATCCAACGTTCCAGCCAACGCTGTGGATTGAATCAGTGAGCCATTGGAATTTTTGGTCATCTAGTCCACACTCAACTTTGGTGGACCAGTATTCTTAATCATTTGGTAAAGGTCACGACTACTACCAATAGATGTAGTCTTCCTTATTCCCCTACATTTCCGTATCCACCACTGCTCGCGGTTATTTCTCAGGTTCCTGATCAGCTGACGTTTCAGGGGTTTATGCATTTCACTGTAAGCGGTATCCGAATGGGTGGATGTGCGAGGATTAAACACAGCAGCTGAAGTTTCCATAAAGAGCCACATTTGCTCACGTGGGGCCTTCGGATTAACCGCATGGATTCAGGCTTACCATATCACGTCCGGTCACCGATGGCATAGATGTACTGACGATTGTCGATCATTCTGACCAACAACTGCGACGTGGGATCTCGCTTTGGTCCGACATTACGCTCGTGCAAACTTTGTCTTTGGTCGCCCTACATCGAAAGCCACTCGCGTTGTACGGATGATTCTCAATTACAATCACGGATTTCAACGCGGCTGTTACCAAAAGGAAACGCACAGGACTCCAGGGAACATGGAAAGCAGACCAACGAAGCGTTTCAACTGTCACGCAGGACTGCAAGCCATGTAAACCCTAGAAACAACCTCTGATCGGAACAAACTTGGATGAGGTGATCACCGGTGTCGGAGTGAATGACGGCGACAGAAAATGTGATCGATGTCACTACATCTTCGCTCATTAGCCAGTATGAGGGTTAAAGCCACGCCCATTGAATGCACACTTCAGAGGAATCGGGATAAGTCCCGCTAGATATCGCCTTTGTTCTCTGGAAAGGTGCAGTCACAGGGTGCACACGGTAATAATAGACAACGATGCTTCCATCGACTGCGACTGACACCATACTGGGATCCAGTCTAACAGTGAACTGTTGCTCGCACGCTCAGAACGATCCCAATGTCAGCCTGATCACGGGTGAAACGAGAGAAGGAAATTGTCTGGGCTACGAGGGGTGATTATGGAAGTGGGGTTTTGTATGCGCGTTTCAAAGACGCACCATACGCCAGAAATGTTTCAATAGTTCTAGATGGGACAGCTTGTTGTCCTGCTTGGTTGAGTGTTGCGGACTTTGAGGGTAGCCAAGTAAACTGAACATAAGCTTAAATAATTAGTCCAAATTAATTGCTACTCCTTCACTACTGCCATCAAATAAATCTACCTAGCCGCAGACGTTTTGTGATATTTTGCATGACCCCCATGTCGGAAGAACGGATATTAGTAAGATTCCCTACCAAAAGGATGTTGGTGGTATTTGAACGACCGATACTTCGCAGCTTTCCACCCTGCAGAATGAGACGCTTATCTGGGACATCTAAGCAATTTCTGACTCCAAAAATCTTACCCACAAGGCAGTGGGACGCTAACGCAGCACGTGAAGTGTGAGCAATCACATAGTTAGCATTAGCTTCATGACACTTAGGCAGTCACAAGTTGCATCCAAACTTCTGAGAGTTACTCTGCCGATCTTAACACGTACTCTTTGCATGGACCGCAAATCGCAACACAGCGGATTATTACAATACATATATATACATATATATATATATATAATACGAGGGGTTGACAAAATCACTGGGTGGTGTCAGGAAGACTCCAAGGGAATTAAGTCCTGCGGTAAACGGCAACAACAAAAACAAAGACACGGAGAAAAAGTAATGAAAATGGACAAAAAAACCCAAGAAACGGGAAGTTGGTATGGAAGTGGTAATGCTTACAGTTTCAGGTAAAAAGCATTCAGTTTATTAACATGTTTCGCGCATGAACGCAGTGGAAGAGACATGCTCCATGACTAACGCCTACCAGACGGAGAAAGGGGGAACGGCAACCGCGACCATAGGATTCGGAATGGCATAGAACCACATAGGGTCTCATCGTATCAGGCGTGGTAACGAGCCGGGCGACAGATTGGTGAACGAGGGCGAAAAATAGAGCCCACCACACAGACATCACGGCAAGCCTAACACCTATTTTTAGTGGTCGCCACATCTAGGAGTCCGTTCCAAGCACATGCCACCTGAAGTGCAAGGGACTGCACTTTGTAGTAACGAATTGCTCCTGGCCTAGTCACCCCAACCCTATCAGTGTTTTTGTTAAGAAACAGCTGGGGCGCTGAGAACAGATAATGTATTCGGTTGATTGAGTTTTTAAATGAGACTCTCTTGCTGGTATTTTCCTTTCAACAGCAAAATATTTACGGGTGCAAGTTTTTGCTAGTGGGTTAGTTGCTCAAATCCCTGAAAATTCTTATGAATCGCTGACTATCTCTCTCTTTCATCGCGTACTTTTAGAGGGGCTCAGGCTTAAATGAGCCCCAAGTAAAAGATTTTATCAACATATCCGGGTCCGAGGAACAAATCATGAAGTCTTTTTAGAAAAGCCTTATGATTGATCTTATACCATGCTGTCCATGTTCATGCCCCGACAGCTAGTAATTTGCAGTAACTTCAGAGGAGCATTATCTGATACTATCGTGAATCCCAAAATAATGGGAGAAAAGCTGCCCCCATATAATTCAAAGTGCCACCGGGGCGTCTACCAGACAAAAATGTCTCTTTGAGCGTCTTAGCTGCATACAGAATTGAAAATAATAGAGGTGCATACAACCGGCTGCCTCCCTGGGTTCTGGATGAGGGAACGACTACCATTTTGGTGGGCAACCGAGAATAAAGTGGACTTGGGTTTACCGAATAAGTGGCCGCTGGCAAATAACGGGAAGATGTGGTGGGTCTCACCTGGCAAGCGTTCTCAAAAAAATACCACTAGTCCACCGGTGGCATGTGACGTAAAGAGTATGGCCTACCAACAAAGTAAGGACTGCCGCTTGCCGTGTTTCAGTGACCTGACGTGTCCCAGGAGAGGCCCAGGGGCTACTCAACCGGTAACCAAATAGTCTGGAAATTTGTCTTGCAGGTCGTGACTGGCCGCACAAACGCTAGAGGTGCGTCCTCGAATAAGCAGGCCTACTTTGGACTGGGCCAGTGAGTACCACAACAGGCATCAGAGCAATCACAGGAGACGACCGACAAACGACGGCGTGAAGGAGTCTGGAGCTGATACGTGTGGAGTTTTAGTTCAGCTGGCACAGGACGGAAAAGACCAAATGAGCACCCAGAGTTCTCTCAGCTATGTACAAGAACTGGCGCTCACCTTCGTGTGCATTACACTCACCACAATAACCTTGTAGTTCAGCGGTTCGAATTACGCTGAAGGGTACTTGGTAAAATGATTACCTCATCTTCAGAGCGAGACAATTATCACAGACGCTTCGAAACATGCAGACACCACACTACCCATACAACAGAGCAGACAAACCTGGCAACAGACCAGTTGTTGCTTTCCCTAACCGAAAACACCAATTCAGGGATACCTAGTCCCACTTTGCATTCAACAGTTCTGAAAGGTTTTACGGTCTGCAAAACCAGCAACCATGTAATAACCTTACCCCAACTGAGAGCTGACCCCACCCTACGTCACTCATTCCTGAGTTCTATATCACCGCCCTGCGTTAACAGTTCAGTAGCTTCCACAAACATCAGCATCCAGCTCGATCAGCCCCTTGAAAACCATAAACATTCCAATGACGTCACTTTAACCCGAGTGCCCCAAGTGAGAAAGCCCCACCTTTAGACCTCCCTAACTGTCCGTCCACCATCCGCGTTGCTGACTGTACAACCGATTCAAAGTAGGTCTCACATGTCCCAGTTGGGTTGTTTTCGTTTTTTCCTTGGGGTTCTAGTGAATGCAGTACACATACAGCGTAAATATGCATATATAAAGTCGGGTGTACAATATTTAAATATATATATATATATATGTGTAGGTGTGTGTGAAGACGAACCACAGCAATCAACATCGCATTTTACGCTCGTTTGTTTACTCCTTAAATAGAACTTGCCACCTGCGACCAAGCACTCATCACAGCCCTTTTTAGAACACAATTCATACACGAATAAATTGGAAAGAACATTTCCCACAGCCCGTAATACCAACTACATAGTAAAAACCGGTCGTCACGACCTCGAAGAGTTGAATGGTACAGAACCACACGATATCCCACTAAGTCAGGCGATAAGCGACCGGGCGACAGCGAACTGCTATCTGCCACAGAAATCGAACTACCGACGTTTGCTTTACCGAGGAGATGCACTTTCGCTGAGATACCGTCACTTTGTCAGGGATAGCAACGGAAAATGTTTCCATGAGAGGACTAGTAGTGATGGTAGCACAAGATGGACAAAAGCCACCTGCGTAAATACAACGAACATACCTCGCACGCTGAGACACCCATCTGTTGCAGTGAACTTAGTCAAGGCAGAAAAACTGTCCACAATGAAACCTTACTAGACCAGGCGGCGTTTTGGGGACCTCATGTGACTTATTACTCTAACGTCAGATTAGGTGACCAAAAGACAATTAACAAGATGCACACAGCTTAGCCGAAGAAAACCATTTCACAAGGAAAAGACTGATAACAACCATCGTACGCCTCCATCAGCTCGTGTATTTATTTACCATGCCTTCCAAAGCATTAGCAAACGAAGTAGACAGTCACCTCTACGATAAAACCCGGGGCGATAACAGGTAAAATCCAAGTTGATTCATGAGAATTTTCAATTGAAAGGCACCTTGAATTCTGGGTTAAAAAACCAGAACTGTTTGAAAACGGTGACCCGAAAATTTCCCACGTAAACCAAAAGAGAACAGATATTATCCACAGATGGAAAGCCGTGGGTTTTCGGAAGTTTTGGAGATAAAGCGGGAAATTACAGTGTTTCTTCAGCTAACCTTTGATTACGGCAACCAGTCAGTAGCCATACTACTGTCTACTTAAAAGTAGTAGCTAATCAAATCGGTTCCAGTTTATTATCCCAAATGCACAAAATCTCGCGTGGCACAGCTAAAATGGTAACACTAAAGTGAGGAAACAACCAAATCTGCACGGGTCAACATCCGGCAGGAGAGCCAAAAAAGAAAATGGCGGAACATACTACTACCAACTTACAATGAGTAGCAATATTTCGGTGATTCAAACAACAGCCGTAAAAAAACAAGGCCACAAACCTAACCATATCTGGCGGAATAGCCTCAAGCTGCTGAGAATCACCGTGCCTCCGTAACTGTTAGCTTTATAAAGTTATGAGACTGGGGCACTGCGCTACGGCTGCCACGATTTTGATCATTCTGAGTGGCCTGGAGAAGTGAAGTTTGTGAGGACCATTCTGGTTTCAGCCGTTACTCCCAGGTTCAGTTTCTCATCCAGTTCTTTCGGGCCCATCCAAAATAAACTTACCAAACAACAGGGAGAGGGGGTGAGTAGAGGTAACCATGCATGCGAACGCCCAAGGGACACTCCGAAACCACTTACATGTGCACTTTATATACACTCGCGCATCTTAAAAATGGCAGCCCAGCAGTCCAATATAGCTGCCCAGATGGTTGTATCGGAACTCAAGAAAACTTAAAACCACTTAAAATATGGGAGCTTCGCTTACGGGCAATTTGGAGAGCATATTTTATGACCAGTCCATATTATGCTTACTTGGATAGCGGATCATGTATCTATGCTGTTGTTTTTGCTACTTTTGCGATTTCATAGACATTATTCGCCATCTTGCGGCATTTATATTCAATGAAATTTACGTTTTCTGCTTCAAGTATTTTTTGATTTGTCCATGTTCGTCCCTTTGACGAGCTTACCACGAGTGTTTATTCGGTTTCTCCAGCTTGTTGCACTCTTCTTATATTCTTTTGTAAAGCACTTGTATGCATGAATGTTAGTGATTTTTAACGTCACTGATTTTGGCCAGTTTTTTGAGTACTGTTTTGTTCCGCGTTACCGAGACACAGGATTCGCACGGCGATGTCTTCTAGTAAAACAAGATTACGCCGGTTCTCAAAGCTGATGACCTGCAGGATGTAAAAGAAATGAATTTTCCCCGACTTCATTCCATCACGTAGCAGGTCCAGCCGTACCATCAACAGGGATAATCGTTTTTATTTTTCCTGAAAGAAAAAGTTATTTTGGAATCCAGGGGTGTATATCTTAGAAGTTTCCTGAGATTGGCGTTTTTCGGGAAACTGCGGGTCGTAGTAATGGTTCTGATAATGAAGGCGCAAGATTTCAGAAGGAAAAGTGCGTATTCCAGAGAATAGAAATTCACCGTTTATTTACTTTGACGACTGATTCAGAAAGGAAATCATTGCGTGACGGTCGCGATTACGCGATTCGTGCCAACACTTATGCATGAGCAATCAGGGGCGGATGGCTGTTAAAGGGGTTTGACACTCCAGCTAGTCGGAATCATCTTGGGTGGTTTTAGGAAGCCAAAGATGACATTCATATGGACCCCAGGACTCTGCATGCGACACCACGGCAAACGCTAATGAGGAATGTTCTTGGTGGACATCACACGCATTTTAGACTTGTAGACGGCATTCAGAAGGAAAAAACGTGCAGCTGCCAAAAGTTCAATTTGGAAATGCATGTCGATGGTTGAACACCTTTTGCGGGGTCATTTTAGCAGTTGTGCCCCGTTTTATCTGTTAAAGTTAGGCCCTACTGGCCGGCCTTCTTGGACTAATTACATTGCGGTAAATCTAACTTGGCAGAAGTGAGGCCGTTCCTGGGTGACATTTCGGCAGAGCTACAACGTCTACTTTGCTAAGAATTTGTTTCCATAAAAACATTGCAGTTCTAAAAGTTATCCTTCACCGCCCACTGGCAAACTCACCGGCCAGCTATTTCATTAAGCAAACGAACCTTCCCAGTAGTTATTTCAGCTACTTCCACTGCATTAAAAGCAGAGTGTGTCGGTTGACGTTTGTTATTCCCACCGGGCTCGAATTTCATAACTGATGCAGTTAATAAAACCGGTGCCCACTGTATCATAGCCTTGCCACACTGACTGCTACCTGATTATAAGATATAAGGTTTCCGGAAACAACAACAGAATAATGCAGTCAGAACAAAATATGCGTGAAATAGTGTCTACGTTTGTTAAAATACCTAGCACAATTGGCTTGCTCCTAAGTCCAGCCGGGCATCCTGCTAGACAAATCACCGTTTCCAATAAGGGAAGCAAATGTTATTCGTGAGTTAACTCCCTACTCCCACTGCTGCTCCCTGCGGATCTATCTTAGATGTCCTCAAACAAAGATGTCTGTAAATCCACAACCAGACGTCCAGTGGTCCTTGCAGGAAACGGACCACACGGCACACTTTGATGGAAGCAACCATGTTCTTTAACTCACGTGTGCCAATAGCAGGAGAAGCACAAAAAACTGTCGACACTGAGCAGATGAGAACAAGAATACAGAAGAAAGTTTGGTCACCGGAAGACAAACATTTCCGTCTATCCCCAGTGATCAATGCCATGAAACCTCCCAGCTTCGCCATCTCTGAAAGCTTAATACCCACATGCCGCTTTTTGGACTCAATCACTACTAAGGTTTGAAAACGTACAGCAGCAGATAAAAGCGCTGTTGTGATCAATGTTCCCGATCGGCTGTCCCTAGTAGTGGCGAAGTCAGGAATTCTTGACGCCGGTGGCATGGCTCATCACAAGTGCCCTTGCATTAGATTAGGGCAAAAATCGCAACGATTCCGCTGTCCTTTACGTTTCCAGTTTTTAGGTAAATCGACGACGAAACCTTTTGTCAGCAACCGTCAAACGTTTGCCAGAAACACCCTATTTACAAAACTTAAAATATTTACCGACAAAAATCCTCCGCAAATAGAGGTATTTCGAGGACCGTACATGAATCTTGTGGCACCTGCATGTCCACTTTTCCCAAACCCTCCCACTCCCTCAGTCTTGAGCCCCGTAAGACTTCGTAAAGCATCTTTGCCTGAAAACCCCGCGGCACAGTCACCTGCGGTGGACCAGAATATGACCATTTCACCCTTTCCTACACAACCCCCGAGTAGAATACCTCGAGGTACATCCAACCACGGATCTAACAACTTGATCCATTCCCCCAATA
>LUCM01002356.1:9054-77802 GCA_008360955.1 Fasciolopsis buskii | reverse complement strand
TTAGCCCCAATATGCCAGCCGACTCCTCAAAATGGTCACTCTAGCAGCCTTCCAGTGCACTTTCACTTATAGCCCCAAAACCCAGTGGAAATTTCTGTTACCTCAAAGTCGAATTTTTCCACATCTTTAAATCCCGTAGGCTTCAGACTCATCGTGCCTACCCAAATCGGACTTGCCTCTGCAGTACCCAGTGCCTACCTCCGTACGTAAATCTCATTAGTATTTCTCCGTCATAGGCAACTCGAAGCTACTACGGCGAACACTCACATGAGGATCCTCATGGGGCCTCCAAGACCTCTAATTAAGACCTTGGAGATAGATTTCTCCGGGAGAAGGACCACCACCCGTCGTCGTATGCGAAATCCCAATTCGAGGAAGTTAGGAGCCCACCAGCCAAATACCTTAGTACTCATTACCTCGGTGCCTCCCTCTCCTAGAATCATGACATCCCATTAAAAACTTATATTAACTCTTACAGTTACACCTACCGACCTAAAGCTCCATTTTCAGAAGCCTACCACCATGCATTCCCTCTGTTGAGGTATTTAATAGCCCTACAATCACCGGCTTCCCTCTATCCACTTCCAGTCGTCCTACCCGATTCGCCTACAACTGCCGACCACCGCTATTCGATATCCTTACTGCCTACGTGGACCAGTAATCTTTCATTCACTTGAACCTGGAGGGGAAGCGAAACGAGACAAAAATTATTCCTGGAGCACGATTAATCAACCCGTGCCGCGGCTTTCATTCCCCCCTCATGGGCTTGCAGCCATCCTCGACTCTCCATTACGCAATCCCCATTGCTCACAAACACCTTGTTACCTCGATTGTCCCTAGAATTATGGAGTGCTTGGTTAAAACAGCTCATGACATATCTCATGGACCACAAACTTCTCATGGTTTTCTTCAAAGGACATCCCGCGCTACGTGCATGACTGAATGCTTAGGCACAATCAAAATGTCTGTTAACGCCGGAAAGTCGGTGATAGTAGTCGATTTGGAAATGACAACAGATTTTGAAAGTACCCCACCGTAGGCTGATAAACGAAATCCAATCCTGCGGAAGCACGGATCGTGTACTGTCATGGTTCACGTCATATCTTTTTTCCAGAAATCAGGTAGGGCAAGTAATTGGTTTCACCTGTCAACCCAGATCAGTAACTAGTGGTGTGATCCAAGACAGTGTGCCAGGTATCCTGCTGTTTGTGTTGTAGGTAAATGATCTTCCAATTTGTGCGGAACGGTGTTCCTTCCCCTTTCGCCGATAACATTAAAATCCCTTTACACCTCCCAGCCTGAGGCTCCAAGCCTTGTCCTCGCCGAAATAACCAAAGGCCTAATATCCTTCAACAATTGGGTCAACGAATGGCCAATGAATTTCTCAGTCGAAAAAGCTGCGTCCCTCACCTTATCCACTGGGAGGCTTGAAATTGATAGTCAGATCATCCTTAACAGCAACAAGGTTCGAGACTGGAGTCTAACCTACTCCTGCATGTCCAACGTTTTGAAATACGTACCTAATGAATTTGCGAAAGCCAATAAAATAGTTGGGTTGCTACATGGTTATCTTAGGCTTAAACAGAGCAAATTAAACCTCTTCAAAACACATGTCAGACCCATTCTGTAATGTTATTATCTACTCTGCTCCAGCATGAGACAGTGCGACAGACTTGTAGTCGAAAACGTCCAGCGTGCATCTAGAAAGCGGACAGTAGGCATTTCATCACACCTAAGTTACAAGGAACGATGGACAAAGCTGAATCTTGAACCTCCGTGGCTTCGGCGTGCGGAAGCAAACCCAATATTCTTCAATATTCTCATCAATGTTAACAACTGCTTTCCAGCCCCTCAGTCCAGAAATCAAACTCCCTACTCCCTTCAAGACACTGAGCTGGTCGTCACAACTGACATAGCAAGAACGACCATTGGAGCCAACCTATTCATTGTCAAGTATTCTTCTTTGTGAAATCAATTGCCGCAACAGTTACGTCTGTTTTCATCGTCTAACATTGCCGTCAAAAACGAAGCCCGCAGACTATTGGCTGTTCCAGACCTTATCAATATATACAACCCGTATCTCTCAGATACTCGAACGTACGAAGTTGGTTTAGGTTTTTGTCAGTTACTAAAGAAATGTTTCCAGCACATTGATCTCAGCCAACAACACTGCATAATATTATGGTCCCTGATAACGGAATTATGCTGGATTCTATGGCAGCTTTAGCCGCGGTAAACCCAACTTACGCCGGTCTGCTCATCCTTTCTTCATAGATTTTTCTGCAGTTTACTTACTCTGACAACCTGAAGAATCCTGCTTTTGTGCTGGGTATTACCGGAACTCGTTTCTCTACTTGCAGACATTTCATCCGAAGCACAACTGAGGTTCCCGTTACTCTTCCTACCTACTGAACTAGATACCTACCCACCTGCTTATTCGAATACAGTAGACTCTTTCCCTGAGTATCCACCAGAATTCGCTTGAAAACTTGTCCACCTCAAGCAGATGACCCTAATGGCTTTCGCCACGAACCAGCCCACACTAGCAGGTTTCAAGTAGCATTCGCTAACGAAAGAAAGGTACGACGTTGACGATGACGGGTCATGCGTACGGGTCTATGCTTGACGGCGTAACCCACCATCCTCCGTGTGCTTGCTCATCCCCAAATCGGGTTTCTTTAGTCTGTACATGAAAAAACCCAAATGGCTGCGACATGTTTACTTCGGCATCTCCGAACGTGTGGAATGCAGACCATTCCCAGCAGTTGCAAAAATATATACATATCTAATGCGGAAACTCAAGGTCTGACGAAGGAACTATGGAAGACATCTATATGGGCTCAACCATTCCTCTGTTATGAAAAAGGATTTTGCTGAAATCAGTTTGAGCTCATTAAGAAAAGCATACCCGGACTGCGAAGGAATAAGCCAATCTCTATAATGGATATGTATACCATCAGCCCAGGACCCACCCTGAGAAAAGGGAAACTCCAAACCGCCCTTGTTCGGTAGACAAAAATCTGACTGCTTTGCTGGACAGTCTGGGGAAGTAGCGCACCGGACTCTCCATCAGTGTTTCATCACCCGCTTCTCCAGTCTTCAAAATGCCCCTGTCCTCTCAACCGCGCACCTGGTACGTATGCTGACGTATTAGTTAACTGCCGTCGTTCTTCTTTCTTAATTATTTTTGTACGCTTACTGGGACAACTATGTGGTACAAGTCGTTATGGTTCTGTTCAAACACAAATTACTGATCCTAACCTTCTCGCGCTTCTCCCTAACCTCCTTGTTTTGACTTCTCATGGCAACCCCTGTCTTAGCATCCAGCCCGTGTTGCCGTCGGCGACCAATTTCAGTGCTCTCATCCTGAAAATGCGAAGTAATGAAAATCGGCTGTAGCTCACACATGATGAGTTATCACTGGCTCCCGTTGCATGTACAGCGGGCTCGCAGGCCAGACGAGTCCTACAAAAGGAACAAACAGTGGCCTTCACTCCCTAATGCTTTGCTAGACGTCCTGTCAGACCTCTAAAGTCTGCTTCTGCGCGGCTGTCAACAGGCGACTGAGAAGCAAGCTACAAACGGATCATGCAGCCTTGGACTGACTGAGCCCTAACCCATGTAGGGATAAAGCAAACAGAAAATTTTGTTGCACGCTTCCTGTCACGGAAACACTCCCTTTGCATTTTCCAAGACAGTCGCCCAAACCCAGTCATCTTCGTAATAAACTGACCGTTACCGCCATTTCCATTTTCGTTTCTTCACCAAAATGCCAGCTGAACCTCATTCTAAACTGCATCTTCTCTTCTTCTCTGGCTCTCCTTCAAGCTCGCAATTGACCATATGCCGGCTGACTGAAAGTGCAGGTGCAATGTAGATCTTGTTGCTGAGGGCTCCACTCATTCTATTTTATTTATCCTTTCCAAAAAGCTGCTATCCAGATTGATATCATCTTTGGCCTGCCTATAGAAATCGCCGTGAACTTTTCGGTCTTCATGCCAAAGACTTCATGTACTTCTCCCTTTGCTTCAGAAAACCTGTTTTTGATGCTAAAATTGCCTTTGTTGCTGCTGCGCCGCAATAATGGACGGTTTATATCTGTCTTCGCCAAACCGTTAGGACTGGGGCCATCGTGAATAGAACACTGAAGATGTTCCAAACCCCTTAATTGAATACTGACTAGGCCTATTCAAATTCATGCTTAGGTACATTAAGATAAAGTGCGACTGCCCAGCTAGAAGCAGGCTTCTACGGTGCCCCCGGAAGGCACCATCGGTGGCCTGCATTCGGCGTTGCTGTGCGAAACGAGTGAAAAGATATACGAATATCGAACTGTCTCATCCAGTGGCTGCAAAATTCTTTGCTAGTTAATCGACGTAGGACAAGCATGGTGCGAAGCATTTTGTCATGGTAAGACAATAGGACGATTTCCAGTGTAAGGGGTTCGTGATAAATCCAAAGGATAGCCAAGAGCAGCCTCCACGAATGTTGTTGTGCGTGACATTTTTGCTTGGTTTGTAAGTTAGATGCATTTTAACAACGAATATATGTGCGCTTCTTGGTTTTTGTGACAGATGCGGAAGGTAGAACCAGCTTTGTACAGGGAAAGGGCAGAGGAAATACAGGCAACAAACGTCCAACGGCGCATGTGGGCGCAGTCGCATAATCACTTGAATCACTCTCAAAAATACTGGGAGACAGTGGAAGTCTGAAGATTATACGACCCAAAAGTGTGAGCCAGAGAAGGTCACACTAGACCGTACAGTTTTTCGGATTAATCTTCAGAGTCCTAATGCCGATCACTTCGTGTTTGAATAAACCAAAGTCAATATCGCAGGAGCAAAATATCGCTGGGGAGTGGCGCGAAAATTCGAAATATGACCAAAAGCTTCGACATTCAAGACTATTTTGCAACAGGCACAAAAGTTAATCTAATGGAATTAGAAACACCGGATAAACGATAATCGTGCGAAAATTTGTCAAATGCAATGGGCTGTTTGTGTGAGATATGGTATGGGCACCCAAGGCCATCAGTGATGGGGTTGAGACTCTTAAGCCAGGCCTTCTTTGCAGCACCCCGCGGAAATCAGTAGGTGGCACATAGGCTGGGCTGGGGGTCGTCACGCCATGAGTTGCTTCAAATTCGTACACTCTGGTAACTGGTTAGTAGGAATTGTGGTTATTGTTAGGCCTGGATTAGGACCAGAAAGGTGGAAGCAGCCTGAAATTTCATCCCGATGGTTGTGTGATTAGCAAACCGAGGGTAAAAACAGTGACCAGATACAAATATGGGCTATCAGTTAGGTGGAGTGGGGAAATGATTAAATTAATTTGCCGATAACAACTGGGGAATCCCGGGGGGCTATTATGAACCGGGCAGAATGAAGGATGTAGTTGGCGACGGAGCGTCATTGACTTACCGGATGCCTGTTTTGCGTGGAATCTATGGCTTAGCCAGCCCTAGTTTGCGCGGTCCCTATTGTTGACATATTTCTCAGTCAACTTTTGACTCTTCCTTAGGCACGGAATAAGTAGGAGAGTAGCCGCAAGTGTTAGAAAATTAAGATGTTAGCATCGGAACCACTCAACAGAGAGGTCATTCTCTGGTGAGCTGCTGCAACTAATCTGGATTCCAGGCCCAATGCACACGCAACGCGATGGGTTTATTCATGAGCATCCAGCGATTGTTTCTTTTGAACAATTGAACAGGCATTAGCGAGACGGGCCGCAGAGAGAAGCGTAGACTAAATGCTACTGCAAGTTTTGAAGCGAGCAGTCAAAATATTTTTAAGGGGAGAAGCATGAGAATGTTAGGGTATTATATCTCAATCCCATTGGGATGGCGGCAACCCGCTTTAACTGGTGGCGAAGAGATGCCTAAATAATTATGCAAGAAGGCAGTATTTCAGCTGAACTTTATCGTTTGTATCATATACTGGGAAAGGAAGGCAGGGATAGGTAAATAATTGGGGAGCGAAGCGATGAAGTATATGGGCAGAGCCTGCTGCATCCCTAACCTCAGCGTCCTCAGCAAGCAAACGGAAAGCGCATCTACCGAATACAGCAGCGTTGAGTTTCCAGTTTACCATGGCCAAGTCTGAGCTAATGGCATGCGCAATCAATTTTGAAACTCACCCGCACCTTTCACAACCAGAGTTAGCTTTCTGTTGCTGGCAGAATCTGTCATCGTTTCTTTTTCTCGCAATGTACCTGTTGGGTTCATTCAGGTATTTTACATGATTCTTCCGCCCCATCGTAACTTTACTCATGGTACATTTTGTGCGTAGGCATGAGTGGTCCTGTTTATGCACGTCTGGACTGCTAATTCACTGGAGGGTTTGACCATAAAGACCGAGAACAACCAAACTGGAATTTAGCAGGCATACGCTGTGGAGTGACATGCCGGGGAGCAGACACCCCTAGCGATGAACGAAACGCTTGTGGTGGCGAACTAGAACATATATTCTTTGGGCCAGATTTTGAGATTGATTGATGTTTAGCTCTTTTGGGTAATATCACGGCATAAAGCCTTATGCTGACAGGTGTAACCGACTTTAATTTCGGCAAAAAATGGAAAGACCGCTTCTGAGAAAGCTGAGAATACCATTAGCGTACAAAGGAAACAACAGAAGACCTAGTTTATGGAATCAGGTCAGGCCAATGGTTACCGGCCGGAGATGGGAAGTGAAACAGTTTGATTTTGCTGGGTGATATCTGAATTCAAATCTTGACGTAGGCCATGAATGCTCGAGGCCAGTTATCCGTAGGATATGGTCACACGTCTTAGTTTACGGCGAGACACGATGTCAAGGGCTTTAATCATGTCTAAGAAGCTCATACTAGACAACATTTTGGCTTTCGCGGTTGTTGTATTTCCATTGAGAAAACCTTCAACAACCAAACGTTCGAGTGTTGGTCAGGGTAAAGTCGAGCGGCGAATCACAGTGCGGATCGCAAAACGGACTTCCTAAGTTCTGGAAAGCACTTCGAAAACTCCAAGAGATGCGGAGCCCAAATTGATGCGAAGCCAAAAAAGAACAAGATTGATGCGCAAAGTCTACAGTGCTATCCGTGCGTTTGAACTAAGCACACAAAACCATGCCTTTGACAGTGTGCCTCAGGCACTATGCGGCTAAAAGGTAGACAAAAACATGACAAATTCTGCTTAAAAATAGACACTCGATGAAAAATAATAAACGGAACAAACCTGTCACGTGGGTGAATCATATACAGAAGGTTCTGCAGGCTTGATCATGTCAAACAACATTTGCCCATGCGTGACAACCAAAAATTGCTGTAAACGAATGGAACGTCTAAAGTCCATCATGGTAAGCAAAAAACGAAACTGGACTGTAACAAAATAGGGCACCTCAGGTCAAGTGACCATTGACCGCATCAAATGTCCGCAAAATAATCTCAAATAAAGAGCACAATACATCGAACCAAAAATAAACACCCACCAGAATCAGTGCCGTTACGAGCAAGTCAGACGGGAAGAATTAAGCATTGAGATAGTAACGAAAAGAATAGGGGAAAGGAATTTTAAATCCATCTGGATGTTGCACAACCATTAACACAGTGCTACATTGCCTTAAACGATCGACGGACGGGGTTTTGCTAAACCGCAACGTCCTCCTTGTGAGTTTTCATTACTAGGGTGTCATTTTAGCACTTTTGTCATGGGAAATATCCTAGGAAGAAAATGTTAGCAAATTTTTCTGGACTTAAAATTTTGGCTAAATACTTATCTAACTGTTTTGATCCAATTTCCCCTGGTTATGTTTTTACTTTCTTAGCTTCGGTCCGTCCTTTATTCTAATGCTTTTCTACTATGCAACCCAAGCTCGGTATATCTGCCTAGTTGTTTCTATAACACTTAGTCATCTGTCTACTTACCCTCCCGCTCATAAGTTTGGGCTCCTCTCGACACTTTCCTGATGCACAAAATGAAGGCGACGACCGGAACGTTTTGCTTAGAACCCTATGTTTTTCATCCCAGACTGTCTAGCAGCAACGGAGCTGGCCGTAAATTAATCCACCGGGCCTTTCCTCTCGACTTTGTTTGCGGATTCCCGATTATCCTGCGATGTGCTTGGCCTTACGTTGCAATCTGAGAGTCTATGCTATCACGGCATCCCAAACCATAAGATTGTGGACGGCTTGCTTGTTCATCACCATTTAAAATAGCACTTAGGCACCGAAAAATGCTTCAAACAAATACCCCTGTCGGTCAAATGGCCCGGACAGTTAGCTGGTGACAGGGACCAAGCGTATCACCTGGGTGCTTTTGAAAGGCCAAGGGGACCGAAACACCTACGTTTAGGCCGACCACCTGGCCAACTCGCCCAGCCGAACCCAGGCGAGGGCTCCTCAGTGAGCCTGTTACCCCCACGTTCGGTCAATTTGGCGTCGTTCCAATTACCGAAAGACGACGCTCACTGATGCTTTCTAGCCAAATTTTGCGCCTGCGATAAGCACCTTTGATGCGCTTAAATATGGATTGACTCGCAGTGTGCGACTCATAGTCAGCCCCAGAAAGTTTTGGCGAAGGGTTATCTAGAATTGGCTTAAAAGCTGGAAAACCCGTTTTTAGCTTATGACATCGGTGGTTGTGTCCATGAGAACACAAACAAACTGAATGTTTGCGACTGAAATTTTGTTTCCGTGTGTGCGCTTTGTGAGAATTTCACCTTTCCTTGTGCAGGCCTCTCGGATGTCGAGGAATATATATTTTTATTGTTATTATTACTCGTTTCAGTTATACATTCATGACTGCGTTACACTGGCCCTCACTGCTCTCTATAAAGAATCGAGAGCACCAGTCCAGGTCAATTAGAAAGATCTTTTCGGACCGATTTGAAAAACAAGAACTTCAACTAGCATGGTTATCCAACAACAACTTACGGTCCCCACCAAAAATCTGAGCGTAACTAGAAGCCGTGTAATGTGATCTCCAGCGGCAACATGCCAGACAAACCTTTCTCACCACGAGGCTTGACCCGACTGCGGGTAACGCGAACACTACAACAACAATGGAAATTCACGCAATAACCAACATATAAACTCTGACATTCTGTTTTCATCATTACTCCGGACGCCTTCTCCGATTCCTCCTTGGGAGGGGGGCAAAAAAGATGCAATTTCAAATGAAGATGAAAGTGGATATTTTATTTAATGTATGGCATACTTTTCTTTCAGTTTTCTTATATTTATTGAAGGCTTCTCCCACCGCGCCTTTAAACAACGGTTCACTGATATCTCCATCGATTTTGGTGCTCTACGCCACACTTCCAAACGGATTTTGCCTGCTTTCTTGTTTGCAAAAGCCACCGTACAATGCATGACTTTTAGCTTCCATCCCATTCTGATATTACTTTTCTGTTGTGCTTCCCCCTCATTTCCTTCATTTTTGGCCAGGTTTGCAAATGTTTCATCCGTAACTCGTGATTTATTGATTCCATTTGTCGCAGATCGCCCTCCGCGGAGGTTGCAACATCTTGTTAAATTTCGAACACTTCGGGCAAATCTAGACATCCACTTCTGCTCTGCAAATAAATATCGTGCCTGCGCTACAAATTGTCGGTGTATATAAATGATGAACGGTATGCTGATCATTACGTATGTAAACCTGCTTGCAACCATGTGCAATCTGAACCGATCCGTATTTTTGCCTCCATCTTTGGGATGTGCTCCTCGATGGGCTTTGTTACACCGTTGTAACGCTTGATCACACAACCAAGCACGTCTTTGGGAGTCTAATGGAATCACAATGTTTTCTATCTCAATCGCATCTTATTCATCCCTCATGCATTTCTGCCGTCAAAATGTCCCGAACGTTCTTCAGTGGGAATCCATTTTGCCAAGTTTATGTGTCCATCACTTGTATCTGCCACCAAGATTTTTGATTTCTTCCATTTTTCTTCCACAGCTTCCGAAAACATTTATCATTCTTCATAAAGCATTATTTCTGAAATTCACCTAATACCCACAGGAAATCCCTTCATTCGTATTTTTGTTTACATAAAACCCGCCACGTATATTTGTTCATAAATACCGTCACCAGTCCAGGTGCCTTACTCATCACAAGCTACTGTGTGCAACAGCAGTTCCCGCATCATAATCGACTCTTGGCGGTTATGTATTTCCTTATAAGAAAATAGATGCATTCGAGCAAAATCCATGTTAAAAAGCCCGATTGTTCAGGCCAAAAGATAATATCTTTAGACTACCCTCAGATAATTTTTCTTTCGCCTTCAAAGGTCACAAAATTAAGCTGTTACCGCAGTTAAGATGAAAACCTTTGTAAGAGCCACAGAGTCTTCTCATGCGCTGTTCAGATAACTGCTGAAGTTAAGACCAAATACGCGAATGTGAGCATAGGTTTAAATTACCGTTCGTCCAAAAATCGACTTCACGATTTTCAGGATAGCGCCGCGAGCTCCCAAGGAAACGCGTAGTCCAAATCGATTCGAAGTCAAAGCAGTCTAAGATTGCCTCGCATATTTTGCAGTATTATGCCCGAGTTGAATTTTATTTGTTCAGCTATCATGACTTTGATAATGAGGCTCGGTTGACGATGAGCTTCGGCTGCTTTCTAACTGGAAATTAGTGAAAATAGAAACGTCTGTGCAAACCTAACGCCTGTTGAATAGCAGTAAACGGAAGGTACATGTCTTGTGGTTCAAACATATGCACGCTTGAGCAGGCCCAACAACCACTTTTCTGTGGTTGACAGCCAAAACTTAATGTAAGCAAACTGAAAGTCCGCGGTTGACTAACTTGGGCAATACCGAGAAAGTTGATCGAGACAAACCAAACCGCGGTAACTCGTGTTGGCTCGTAAATGAAACAAATATCTAGAGGTAACCTCAACCGGAAAGCGAGAGAACAAAACAGAGAAATGCCACCGTATCTCGCAGAATACTGTCTCAGCTGGGAAGTCCGGCAAAGTTAGTCCGATGTTGGTTATGAAGAGAATAGATGATAAATGACAGGAAATTTGCAGTCGATCACTGTATCAAACAAGTTTTCTCGTTATTTCGTAACCATGGTTCTATAATTTCCCCTCCCTTACCCGCAAGCCCTTTGGGCTTAGCGCAGCACCTGCCCAACATCTTCCACTTTGACGTTCGGCTCACTTCATAAACCAGGTTTCGCAATGTTCCTAGTCTGTGACTTGCTCTAGCGTTGCATTAGCCACCTGAGTGTGTTCCACAAGCAGGTCAAGCTAGTTGTTGTTGTTAAGCAGGATGACCGCGCATTATCACAGATTCTAATATGTCGTGAGAGATGACTATTATCTACTGGAATCATTAAAAGGGGAAAGTAGTCATCGACGCATGCAACCCTTCCTCTTTTTTGCCATGGCCAAGTATGAGCACTCTAAGTTTCCGTCCTTAGGTTTGCTCGGCTGGTTGCTACACCGTTTTTCTTTGGTTTGCTCTGCACTTGAAACTTTTGGCTTACTTCTGTGGTTTCATTTGTCTACAGATTATCTGAAATAAACTACTGTCAAGCGAGCACTGCTTATTGAATATTTTATTTGCTTATTCCTACTGTTACAGGTATGGTACTTATCAGACTACAAGAGATCGCTTTTTATTGTCTTTTACGTTTTGATTCTTGGAGCGGCTTCCACTAACCTATTAGGGCGGACTTTATTCTTACACACAGAGATCATGAGTTCAGGATACCTGTACGGGTGGCTTTCATCCAACCTCTGGTAAAGTTCGTCAGTCTGCCGGCTTTTTTGGACTGACCCTCAGGCTACTGTACCTCAGCAACATTAGTCAAGGATTCTTCCGTAGTGACCTTTTTTGGTCAACTTCTAGCTTAAATAAATCTGCATCTTTAAGCGCAAACCTTTGAACTGCAGAAATCGGACTGCATAACCCTTTGCAGGCTGAAGTTAACCGAGCGATATAGTACCGGTGCACAAGCTGGTGGACAGGCTGACGCTCCCTATAATCAGCAATTGCATTTTAAACCTTTCCATAGAAAATGTCTTCCCGTATACAGAAGTCCGTTATGAGTGCTCTTTTTATAGAGCAATCAAGTAAACTTTGTACTGACGTCCTCCGTCATGTTACTCTTCATTTCTGGTGCCTTTGCACCTTGGACGCTGTTGCTGACCACAGGTCAACATTGCTGGTTCCTCCCAAGAAAACTTAGACGGTTTCCCCATTTTACCGGATTGGCTTGGGTGTCATTCCTTGCGAACAAATGTCAGCTGTATCGTGGACCAACTTTGCATCCCTCCGCGGGTCACTGGTAGTCTGTTCCTGTGCGGTAGTTACCCCGTTTACGGTAACGGAAATGGAACCGCCGTCATGAATATGGTGTAACACGCTGGTCGCATCCTTCATAAGCCCTTCACTTTACTCGATGGAGATGAAACACTTTTATTGACCGCCCCACATTTATGGCCAAAACTGATGCATTAGGCGTCAGATACGGTATCAGAACAAGTATCAGAGAAGCAAATCAGATCTAGGCCAACAGCATGGTGACGCTGTTGCTCACCCCCCTGCTTCAAAGGTCAAACGTCACAATGCTCTTATGGATGTCAGAAAACACGTTGAGTTTTCCGTTCTGCTCCTGTCCTTCAACCACAACCACCGCAAAAACCTACCCTTCACATTCACCATAGGCTCCTGAGATATGTTTTCTAGAAGCCTATTTAATGAACTCAAAGGGGTAATCCAAATATTTTTATCTGCAGTCTTTGTGGTAGGATATCTTCGGGAACTCGGACTGGTAAGCAAACCAAAGAGGATCTAACAAATTCGAGAAGAATAGCAGGATTGCACGGCAACTAACGGAGCAGCCGGCGTAAATAATTGGAAAAATGGATTTTTCGGTCTTGCTGCCCCTGTCCTAATCAAGAATGTGCTCAGGGTTTTGGAAAGTTTCATTTACCTCTTAGTTCTTCCCACTATCGTTTTGTTGGAAAGACCTCGAGGCCCCACATATTTGGATAACCATTTCACATGATAGACACCACCAAACGTTTTAGCTCCATCAACCCTGTCAGATGATACGTTGCCTAATAAATCTCACTGAACAAACCGAGATAGCGGTGGACATAAAGGCTACTAGTGACTACGTACATTGTGGCTCGACTCGGTCGCGCCTCTTGTTCCGTCAGTGTTACTTACTTGACGATATCTACAAAGAGGGCAACGACAGATTCGAATGAGTCAGGCAAAATACTGTGTTTTACTCTCCACTTATCTATAATATCCTCAGACCACCCTAGGAAGCCAGAGGCACCTCCAACTTCTTGCAGGTTTTTTAATCTTCAGGAACATTTTTCTTATGAGAGCTAAGGGTGCAGTTTTGAATTGTCCAATTGAAAATATTAACAATATTAATGTATATTTCACGATTTTCAAGAGGCATGCGCAAGGCAAGGTCAAATTTTTGTTAGGATACTTCATAGGAAATGCAAATAATGGAAAGCAAAATGGATAATGGCGTAGGAGTAAGTTTGAGTCATTGCATAAGCTCATTGGAAAGTGAAATGATATACTGCAAAGTAATGGAGAAAGTACTAATATGCCGGTGAAAAGCAAAAATAGAAAACTAATTTTTCAAGACCAAAAAGAGTTTCCTGGGACTGTTTGCAAGCAGCGGACTACGAGTCATTTCGTGTTTAAGTGCACTACATGTGCTCATTGCTGGCACAAAACATGGACGGAACTCAACGGCAGATGTCGATATGTGGCCGGTGTCCACAAACGTCGGCAGTGCTACTTAATGGACGGAAACGTAAAGCTGAAGAGATGACATGCAACGGTAATGCGGTAATTTGATGGAAGCGGTGAAAACCAGGCAGAAAGTCAGGTAAACTGCATAAGACGCGTATTTTACAGCAATAAACGGCCGAAAGAATGCTGAAGGTAGAGGAAGACCATCAAGATTATCCCAAACTATCTGAGGAAAATTTATAAAAATTCGGATATGGAACTCCCAGGAATAGTATTTATATTTACATACGGATGGCGGTAAGCCCTACTGTAAGGCGCGTCAGATAGGAGAAATTTTGTATAAGAACACTCTTTAAATACACTAGCGAAGAATGTCCTCTATGATTTCATTTTTGTTGTCGCATCTTTTGATCTTAGTCAACAGTACGGGTGTGGAATATGAGGCGCGCAAGCCGTTCCAGAGGCAGCGAGTTTAGATGTCCAACGCGATAATGGCGTAAATTCGTTTGACCGGGCCAGTATTCGAGCGCCAGTTCTGGCTAACAGGTTCTTAGCAGGAATGATAGGATAGCGAAATTTGAATTGCCACTACAAAGACGAAAGCGGTAGCAGCGCGTCTACTCCGGGTGCGAGATCTTAGACGCAAGGAGGAGTAGTCTGGCTTGGGTGTCAGTTTGGGGTTATGGTAATTATTGGATCGCGAAAACATACCTGCAACAAAGTGCATCTATTCCGTAAAAATTGAAAACTAGAATTGAGCTATGGTAGCAGTCTATGGGTAGTTGAAGGTTTAGGGCTACCAAGAACGACTTATTCATCCCTGCCAAACCAGTAAAGAGGATAAGATGACATGAAGAGAGAGAAGTAGATAGGCTGAAGGTGTTTAACATCACGGAATGTCATGAAAGCATGGATCCTTAAAGAAGTACTTTGACATTTTCGTCGCGCACATTGGGAGAATCTCAAGTGTTAAATGTCTGAGGCACTGGCGAGGAGGGTGCATCACTGCAAGAGAGATCAAAAGTGCATTAGCGTAGACGTGCGAGAAAGTGAGGAAGTAAGAATTGAAACCGAATCCCAGATGACGATCTCGTCAAATACTCGGTCATGAACTAGAATTCTAACCCATGTTCTTAAGCCTCGTCTAGTCCAATGTTAGCTCGTGTCAAGTTAATAAAGAACTAAACATCCAGTAACCTTACCAGCTGGGTTTTGAAATGGGCTAAATTTGGGCACGACCGTAAGGAACTAGGAAGTTTGTTCAACAGCTCAAGATGAGCGGCAGTGAAGAATTTAGCCCTAATCGACAGTCGAGTCAGGGGTATTTTTAACGAGTCGTATCTAATACGAAGTGAATACGAGGGACTACCAGCGTCGTGTGTGACGTTTGTAGTAAAGTAGACTAAAGAGAAATGCAAGGTTTAATTTAATTCGAAGAAGCCACAACGGTTCACGTCTAAGCAGCTTGCACTTGGCACCGTAGTTTAGGCTAGATGAGGGACCTAAGAGATTTCTGGTGAATGCACGCTACACATTCTCGATTACAGTTCGATAGACTTTGCGCATAAACGGGAAGATAATCGGGCTGTACTCGAGGTGTAGCCTAGCATCGGACTTGAATTTGATAATTCTGCAGTCTTGAGTGCGGGGTGCCCTTAAGATCATTAAGGCAGTTCTCTTAGCTACAGCAGTCCGATGATGGGCTTGCTCATGGAAGTTGAATGAGCAGGGTATCGTAACCCTAAGTCCTTAACTGTATGTGATAAAAAAAATTGGCATACTGCTTATGGGAAGAGAGCCCGAAGAAACATATCATTTACATGTTATTAGAAAACTTTTTCAGTAGAGAACTTCATAAGTCACTTGGAACACCGGTCATCAAGAGACTCCAGGTCTTCATTGATAAGTGCAAGAGTGCAGCTAAATGAATCAGCCCCAAAAGAGAGGACTATTTAAATGTCATCGGCAAACAGGAATAGTGTGCCACGACGAATAGCTTTAAGGATATCAATAATGTGTAGCAGGAACAGGAGATGACCTAGGACGCTCCCCTGAATGACCCCACTAGTAATAGCAGAGGGCTGGGAAAAACATCCGTTAATATTGACTACCTGAAAGCGATCTGAAAGGCAGGATGATAGCCACTATAAGAGGAGGTTTCTTATTACATGAGTCCTAATTTTGGCCAGAAGCTGGGAGTGAGAAACTCGGTAAATGCTTTTGACATGTCTAAAAAGATTATGAGCATCGACCGGTGGGAATCAGCATTTTGGGTAACCAAGTTTTAAAAATCAGACTGACAGGTGAGACAGGATCGACTCCTGAAGAAGCCGTGTTCGGAGGGGTTGATAAAGTTGTGGGTAGTAAGGAAATTGACCGGTTATTCTTTCACGGTCTTTTCCATAAGCCTGGATAGAACTGGAGTGTGGTTAATGGGGCGGAAGGTTTCAGGTTCACGCATATAAACCTTTTTGTCGTGTGGAATAATGATGGAGATTTCCCGTTGTGACAGAAAAGTAGCGCCGGACATGAAGAGCGAGAACAGATTTAGAAAGAGCAGTGGAAGATCTAGACCGGTGGTGCGAAATAGGACTGGTAAGATGCCATTAGGGCCAGGCTTGTGGGATAGCCTGTCATGTTTCATCACTTCGATAATGCCAGCAACGTCAAATGGGATGGAGTATAATCTAGCCGAAGTTAACATGGGGTGGATTTTAGAGTGTGTCCGATTATCAGTAATGAGAGTAAAAGATAAATATGTATTGAATGCTTCCGTAATGTCTACAGGGGACTCTATGCGCAAGCTATTAAATATGACGAAGTTCGGAATAGTTGAGAATTTGAGCTGCGAGCAAGCTTTGAAAATGTAGGAAGTCTTCCAAACTGGGTTCGGCGACCCAAGAGCCAGCAGTTCCTGCCTTTTAAACCTTAGTTCGGACTCCATAAGAAATTGTTGTTGCAAGCGGTTGGCTTGCAATAAGAGCGGGAGGTAACCCGTTTTGTTGAAGATTTTTGAGCCTTTAAAAGTTTCGTCTGGAGTTGGCAAACCCTACTAGGTTTCTTGGGTTAACTTTGAGTGATCGGAATGGATAGACAATTATTAGTAAACAGAAGTTTTGCGCAAAGGTCGCCTGCCACTGTCTGAGGGTCAGGTGATTAAAAGAATCTGGACCAATCAAGGGTTCGCAAAGCGTCAGGGATTTTGTCCCAACGAGTCGACATGTAGGAAGAGACAGCATGTTGTTCATAGATGGATAAATAAGGTATGGTGTGGAGAGGGAGGCTACGCTCCCAGGGAAGGTTTTAGCACTGAAACCTTAACATTCCGAGTACTATGCGGAAAAACCAGGTCTGAGATGTTATGGAACCTTGTGTGCGCAGACACATGCTGAGTCCATCCTTTAGCGTGCGTTTCAGAAATAAAGGTGAGTAGGTTAGTTGGGGTGGATAAAGAGTACCAACGAATTTTTGGGGCATGAATTCACCCGCAATTATCTTACGGCGGAGAGGACACCAGAAATGTGAAAGGCTTGGGTCGGTCAGGAGGTGTCAGAATCATTCGAGTTTGGTGGTCGGAATACATATCCACTGTAGATTCGGAGCTCGGGCAATTGTGCCAGAAGCCAAATGGTGTCAGGAATAGTATCCAGATGTGGGTGATGGAGAACGGAAGCTTTGTGTGGTTTCTTCACGCAGGCTGGGCAACCACCTTCCCTGCGATTCGATCTGTTGGTTTGGAAGGGCTTATAACCAGCCAGTGAAAAAGATGGAGTGGAGCTGTGATCTGTTAGCCAAGTCTCTGTTACCAAAATAATATCGTAAGAGTTTTTAGTTGCCACTAGTCTCAGCCCCCATACTTTATCAGTCAGTGAGCGGGAGTTAAGAAGGTGTAGGAAATATTCTCTGGACATTTAATCCCACGTGATATCCAAGAGGTGGGTTCGGTGGGGGTCAAATAAGCAAGGGATATATTAGAGGTACGGATAGTGCATATCTGTGATAAGGAAGTAAGTTCAGTAGAGTTAGATTACTGGCCGGCGAGGGACTGACTTTGTTAAGAGACTTGTGAGCTGAGGAATATAGTGAGAGAAGAAACGTGGGAGTTAATGAGCCGGTTTTTCAGAAGATGCCATTGTGAGGGATGTAGTATCAGTGGGGGTGGGACAGTGTTAGGTGGCCGAATTGTGACCTTGTCATGGGGAAACTGTTAATCAAGTGGGTTAGTGGAGAGGGAGTTATGAAAAATGCCGGAGAAAAAGCCAATCAGCAGGTATGCGCATGAATTTTTGGGGATAGGCGTTACTTTTTGAAAGTCGCCGGAGTCAAGAGAGCAGTGTTTTTTAGCTAGGTTAATTGGGATAAGCGCTAGGCAGGAGCGGGTTAGGAACGGGGTCCCATGAGAGATTGTGACTTAAAGGGTGAAATACGGTTACCTAAAGTTTGCCAGGTAGCCTGGGAGGATCCAGAGGTAAACCGTGCAAAGTTATGAGGATACTGGTATTTGGGTTGAGGATTTGGGCGTGTGGGGTAGGAAAAGGGCATTGGAGGGGGAGTGCATCTAAATAGGTTTGACCATTACGTCGGTCATAGTAGGGAGGATAAGCTGCAGGCCCTAATTGTGGAGGGGCACTATTATCATACGGGAATGTGGCAACTGTGTTACCGAAGGAGAGTGGGGGCATGAATACATTGGGCCATCAACTCGCGATTGTAGGCGCCAGTTAGCAGGCCTTCGTGAGTTTGTGGACCTTCCAATTTGACGGAGCTCAGGCTAGGATGGCTCACCCGAGTTGAGTGTGCCGAGACTGCCAGGCAGTCGAGGTGTAAGAAGAGTCCCACCCGCTGAATTAGCAGAATAGCTACTGAAGTGCGGGGCTTTGCGATTGGTTGAATAGGTCGCTGGAATGCGCTTCTTTTGGGATTCAACCGATTTAGGCCGGGTGCCATACTGTTGTTTGACGGAAGGACGAGTAGGTGCTTGGGGGCGTATCTGGGATTGGGTACGTGCCAGGCGGCTGGTATTAGCCTGAAAAGACATCCGTGAGATGGCAATAATCTCCGTGGTTATACCGTCATTGCCCTTATCCTGGGGTACCAGAGTTAGTAGATTTAGATGAGCACAGTTTCAGGGTGGTAAGACAGACGGATGGGGATTGAGTTTCATCTAGATCTACCGGTGTTGGTTGCAACCAGCGGAGCTGATGTCGAGGGAATACCTCTTTTGCAGTATCTATACGCAAACGTGGGGTACCGCTGCCATCAACAGATTCATTCTCAGATGGGCCAGTAACAGGATTGTGGAATGACGGGATTGAACAGGGAATTTAGCGGCGCAAGTACAAGAGAGGCCGGTTGTGCGAATTGCTTGAAGGTGTGGTTTTCGATGAGTTTTGAACGTTGGTTGCGTTAGTGGTCACCGGGCACGGGATAGCCGGAGATGTAGGGCGATGGAGAATGTCACAGGGAAAAGATAGGTTAGTTGAAACCATGGCAGTAGGCTCAGGATTTGGACCATCAGGAAGAACCCGTACCGGCAGCGTACTGGTCAGAGGGAGAGCGCCAGGTACAAACGAACGTTTGCAAACTTGAGAAGTTGCGATAAACTGTGAGCGTAACACATCTCTCCGGAAGGAGCTTTATCTCTAAAGATCTTGATATTTTCATAAGGCGTACAGCTAGCAATGTTCGCCTTGTATGCTATAAACTCCTTAGCGGAAAGTTCATCACGAAATAGAAACGAAATTGGGCAATTATTCTGGGGTGGTTTTTCCGGAGCCCAGAACACAGACAGGAGTGGTGGATCAAGCTGCAAGCATTGAGAGCGGCAGATTGGACCAGTAGCAGTATAAAGCGGTCGAGTACATATTGCATTCGCAATATGTTTGTGAGCTGCTTTAGTTGCGGAGTCAAAAAAGCCTCCGGTGGCCTCTAGATTGCCCGCAAGATTTTCAGTGGAAGGGTCAATTAGGCTGGCTAATTTGGACAATTTGAATGACGGGTTCTCGATCTATTTTACTTTGATTTCTAGTTTCCTTAGTCTTTTGGAGACATCAAGAGCTTCGGGACCGGAATCACTAAATGTTATTAAGCAGGACTGAGCATGTTTTAGTAGGAATCAGGGGTTTTAGGAGGTTTCTCATTACTGGGATGCGGCGCTGACGTCGCTTTGTTTCGGCTGATGAAGGCATTGTACGGATTGTAGAAAGTCAAGGAATTCTGAAATGGCTATGAGAGGCTATTTGGTAACAGGCAACGTGATGCTGTCAAAAAGTGCGGGAGCGTGCGGGTAAAAAGATAAATAGACAGGTTATTTGGCAAGATTGCTCTTAAAAGTATACCGATACACGGGTAGAGTTTGTGGTTGGCAGTATAAAGACCTTTAAAATAGGTCCAGGCGAGAGTTGAAAATGTGACGGTTTAGACTTAAATTAAGCATTGGCAGAAGGGTCAGCGAGGGGTGAAGTCAGATTTAGATGGTCGAAAAGTTTAAGGAATATTTTCAACTAGGAATACGATTCTACTCATACTGAAACTACCTACCTAATACGCCCTAATTTGCAAAAGACAACAGCCAGAACAACTCTTAGCGAGGAACGGTGTAGCGCAGTTGTTGTAACACAAGATACAAATGGAACCCTGATATACGCTGCGGCACACTCGTGCCCTTGCTTACGGAAGCTCTTTAAAAATTTGCCGCATTCTCCTGGAATATGCAAAATTCTTTGGATCTCTGAGAGTTCACTAAGAAACTCGAAGGCACACACATTTTTCTTTCACTGCAAGCGCAAATATCTTCTCTAAAAACCCGTGGGTTTCCTTGAGAATCATTATCTGGGATTCTTGTTTCTACAGATTATGAGTAATAATAATAGGCATATTTCTTGTCATTCAAGACGCATGCGCAAGGCAACATAAAATTTACACAAAGATGGCGCAGTGGAAAATGTAAAACAAAAATCTAGTCGTGAAGGTTCAGTGCCTGTATTCTCATGAACATAACTTGCAATAAAATGGGCTGAACACGAGTTTTCGGGCTTCAGACTACATCTAGATAATCCATCGCCGAAACTTTCAGGGGCTGAATATGGTTCGCTTATTGCGAGTAAATCCATGTTTAAACTCATCAAAAGTGCTTATCGCTGTGGCAAAATTTGGCAGGGAAGAAATGTTGGATGTTGTCCGCAATATGTGGCTGCATGGTAATCTCTAGTCTGCTCTAACATGACGCAGTGTGAGAGAGTTGCGATTGAAAACGTCCAGCGTGCATTTACCAAGCAGTTATTTGGCTACTCTACAAGCCTAAATTACAGGGAACGCTGTGATTTGCTGAAATTAGATCCCTTGTGGCTCGGACGCATAAGAGTAAACCTGGTACTATTTAACAATATTATCCCAGGGGACAGATGCGTCTCTGCACCTCGTGTTAGAAACCCACTCCCGTACTCCCCCCGAAATGCGGATTCTATTATAACTCTTCCTGTTCCAAAGACTTCCGTTAGAGCCAACTTCTTTATTGTTGGATATTCGTCACTATGGACTAAACTCTCCGATCAGCTGCGCATCCTGTTACAATTATCTGTTGCATTTAAAAACGAATTACGTAAAGTAGTTACTGTACCCTTTCTCAATAATCTATACCGCTCATACTCACTTCAGGATGGAGTATATGAAACTGGATTGGGCTTTTGAAAAAACGCATTGATGTCAACTATTTTCATTGCGGAGAGGACAGTAAATCTCCTTAATAATGTTATTAGGAATCAACCGAGCCTCCTCCATTTCAAACAGAGCTCCGACACCAGCGCATGTTACTTTGTTCCGTGCAGTTCCACGTCGGATGCATCTCAATGTTCCTCTGCCTGAAAAATGGTACCTATTACTCAACAGTCTGACTTCATATCCATAAACCTTATCGTTCTAACTGCGTATAGGGCAGCTCACTCATAGCCCTCTCCCACACACTCACCTTACTAATCCTAACACCGTCGCCAACAAGGTGTGGCAATCATAAACTGCAACCGTCTTCTAAAAAAACAAAAACATTCGCTATCACCTGCACCCTTACTCTTCATTAACTCTTCTCCTCATGCAAATGACTGGCCTGTAGAAATCACCTTGTTTCGGACGAACCGAAACGATACTCTCCAGACAAAATAAGGCAAATGTCTTGGATTCTTTCTTTATCATGCCTCATCGATATCTATCCATTTTGGCCAATGCAGACTTTAAACCATCGCCGCGAATATAGAGTTCTATGTGGTGTCTTCTCTCCCCTTAGTGACCGTTTACATCAACCATACCCACTGGCTCCTCACCATTTCTTGTTTCGAAAGGCACGGCCCCCTAGAGCGACATATAATCCTTGATTACCCACTGGAATTTAGTCAATCCTGAGTGCATCCATCCTTGTAGTTCGATCATTATTTATATCAGCAGCAGTGACTCCCTGTCCGTCCTATAAAATACCGGCTCATTCTCCTTACTCATAGCGCAGACGATCCACACATTAGATTGGCCGGCCCACTCATTTAAACATATATATATGTATATAAAAACCCGGATTCCTCAGCCGCCGTCTATATACTTTGAATTGCACCATGCGCCCTAGTAACTTCCTTCCCTGAGCTGCTTGTAAGATTGATCGCTTCTTACTCTGCTGCTGGCAGCTAGGCCAGACTGCCATCCGTCTTTTTTCTCCATTCCAGGCCTTATAGTCCTGTTTGGATAGAAACAATTCCCCAATGCTCTGGCGATTATTCGATCCTGGAAAAACGATGTATCCCTTACCATACCATACTCAAATTCCTTCCACCACACCACGAGTACGCCGGCGTTAACACAATAGTTCGGAGCGCGGTCATATCCACCGCTTTGTCCGGCGCACATCGGGCGGGCAGCTTGGCTGCAACGGTGTGCGGGTGCAACTAGGTTGACGGATTGCACCTCCTGCGTTCACCCTCTAACGGTGTTTTCAGGTTGGGTGGTTAGCACTCGGTCAGCCCCACCCATGAGCACTGTTTTGGTAGACAGCACTGTAGCTCATAAGTTCACGTGCACCACTTAGTACTGGCTTCCTCTTGCTCCTTCCCGAAATTCTAACAAATCCATACAAAACGGAATCATGAATGGCGAGCATTTTTATTGCCATCTGATATAAACTGACGTTCACAATGCATATTGACATCGGAAAACAGCTGAAGACCGTCGTTTTTCATCAACCTTAATTCTCATCTGCGGAATTTGGCAATAGACCGATGCTCCTGGTAACAGTTCTTCACATTCATTTGACTCCGGTTCTCCTTCTTTTCCAACGCCACCTTCATCTCTAGACCAAGCCGAAATTTATGAACTCAAAATTGCTGGAAACAAACCTCATGTATTAGTATTACGACCGCAAAATTCCCATCCATTGTCGTCGCTTTCCTTGCTTAACGGTCTGTGCCTCCATAATTTTCGGGTTTTATACTGCCTTTTTTGATATCCAGTCTAGTTTTCGCTCATCTCCATTCCGTTATCTCATCCATGCTGATCCTCATCTCCACCATATAAATCTCTTGATTATCGAGTGCCCCGGCCAACAGGCGGCGACAGCCATTGCCTTCCGGCCATATTTTGCTCATGCGATGCGCACCTTTGCTGTATTCAAGCAATATAACTCGTAGTGCAGGACTGGAAATCAGCCACAGAAAAATCTTTGCGAACCATTACCTAGCTTTGAGTTAAGGCCCCCGCTCAGGAAACCACATTGCCTGTTATGTTCTCGTGAGCGAAACCACATTGCACTGTATATTTGGTTTCCGTTTTCCGTGTCTTCACTGTGCCTTCTTGGCCTAATTTTGATCTTATCTTGCTCATGACTCTCGTATGTCGAGAAATATACAAAAACCATCAAACCTTCCAAATTACTAGAGGTCGCTGTCACCCCCTGTCACTTCGATTTATACTGCCCATATTTCCTGTGCATCATCTATGTAAAAAACTGATCTTGCCTTGGGCATGCATCTCGCAAAACGAGAAATATATATTATCAATGGTTCCAGAAGGTGCATGTGCATGGCAGCTCAACGCCTATCAACACGCGCGCACCGCATGATTTAGAACAACCTATGCGCTTCCCGTCCCCTTCCACACTTACTGGAAAGCTACCGCAGCGGCGACGCATGTCCATGAGGCCACGAAACCGACAAAATATTGCACCAGCTTCCGGTTATGCATGTTGAAAGGCGTTTAACTGCGCCAAGCTGCGGCCAACGATGATCGTCCTAACCTTACCCGTTGCTGGCAACATACCTCTCATGGCCACTATCGACCTGCGGTAGCTTGCTCCGCTTTTGTTAGGGAGCAGGGCATAAAAACTGACCGGCCTGACCCACTATCCTCCACTACCACAGCATGCATAAGAAAGTACCCACCGCAGTTAAGCTGGTGGGTCGCATCTGCTAACATCACTTTGCAGTAACGCTCTGCTAAATGCCGAACAATATCCGGCACGAAAAAAGCAAACCGAAGTACACCCTCCCGTTTGAGTAATTTCGGACTGCCTCCTCCGCGCAACAATTCTTTTCCGCGAACGACGTCGTTCCGGTCATCCATCAACCGGAGTTTGCGACTAAGACTATTTATATCCCAAATGGTAACTAGACGGCTGAACTTATCCCGCGCATAACGATAAATCTCCCTAGCAATCCCGAAAGTTTCCATTACGCTGATTACGTGCGTCTTTCGCTCTGGGGTTAGCTTACCATTGCGGGCGTAATACCGATCATGAGACCGATGGAAGGAATAATTGTGTTGCAGACAACTTTCTACTACCTGGTGTTGCCTGCTAACTGCACGCAACATGGCAATAGCAGGGCAGTTAATATTTGAAAATCTGCAAACGAATATTACTTAAAAAGATAACAAGCTTACCGACGACTATTTTGATTTCTTGGACGTTTGTGGACACAGCAGTACTTGTTGCGATGGTACGGAAAAGAAGAGGAAAGAAATCGCGGATACTCTCGGAGCCAAGTTCTGGAGCTGATGCTGCGATATTTATAAAAGGATGTAAGTACCTTATGCTGAAAACCCTAAATTCACATTCAAAATGCGAAAAATTAGCAACAAAAGAACAAACATAGCGGTCAAACACTTCTGAGTCATCTATATAGGCAGCAGTCGCGTCCGCACGAACAGCCGTGGCAGCCTTGAGAGCGCAACTGACGTGGTCTTTGGTTTAGCGTGTGTTTACGCCCAAAATTTTCCGTTTAAAAAATAGGCACGTCCAGGAGATTAATATTTTAATATAATCCGAAAAATGCACAATAAGACCTCTATTTCATTTTCATAAGAATTATCTTTTAGCTTCACTGGACCCATTTTCAATGCGGAATTATCTTCATTATCTTGTCAAGTGGCCGGGTTCCTCAAAAATCACGAGGGTAATATAGAAAAGATGAAGATCAATATGGATTTAATAACAGGATGGAGAAGAGTCAAAATCACACCGAATATCACAGGAGATGGATGGATAATGGTAGTTAACAATATTCAATAATAAAAATAATGCGCAAAGTGAAACAACGGGAAACCTTCAAGGTTGCACCATACAATTTGCGGGACAAAATCTATGAAGAATTGTGGACAGAGACACAATGGAACTTGCAAAAGTGGTCACTGGACTTATGCGGCTGGGAGTGGATTGTGATGTGTGGCGGGAAGAAAACCAGCGCTTGTCGGATTTACAATTAATCATTAAATACACTTGACATGACTGACCCGTGTTGTCCTTGTTTAGTATCTCAGATTTTGGTGTTCCGTGGCGGTAGGGGTCGGGAGGTTCGCGGATTGCGCAGCATTTCAGTGGTGTTAGAAACTGTTCGGCCAATCGTCATGGTTCGCCTGAGATGGGAAGTCATTGGCGTTGATTTGTTTGTTTTGAGGTTACGCGGCCAGGTACTGAAGCGTCAGGTCCAGAGAGCAGGAGATAGGCAACCAGCACAAAAGATGGAGACAGTGGGAGTTTGCGTTGCATCTGTGGTCATTGGCGAGCCTGAGGGATAGCTGGAGAGAGGGGCAGTCTGGAATTTGTTCTAGCTGGTGGTAAGGTGAATAAACAAACATGGAAACAGCAATAACAGTCAGTTTATCACGAAGAGTACAGGATCGAGACGGGTGTCTTGAAATGCACAGAAGGGAGTGTTTCGGTTGATGGGAAGTGTGCAACGAACGCCGCCTGCTTTCGCCCTATAGGGTATATGGCACAGCCAGTCTTAGGCTGCCTGGTGTTTACTTGTAACGCATTCCTCTTTCATCTTCGCAGATGCTGATTACAATGCTCTGATAGGATGGCCAGCGCAATGGTTAGGGAATAAAGTCCCTATTTATTCTGCTTGTGGAACTCGCCTGGTATACATGCTACAGGGAATCAGTTGTAACTGATCATATGGTCAATCGCAAACGCTTACCATGAAAGGGTACAACTGAACGGGCCGCGGATGGCAGCATGGGCTGGATGCTAGGACAGGATTCGCCAGGAGAAGTTATGGAGAAGAAAGAAGAGAGAAGCATAAGAATATTGCAATCAGTAATTTGTGTTTGTACAGGACGATAGCAACTTGTACGACATGGTAGTTTCAGTAAGCTTGCATGAATAATTGAGAAAGAAGAACGACGGCAGTTATATTGGACGTCAGCATACATACCAAATGCGTGGTTGGGAGGAGAATGTTGAAAAATAGGGGGTGGTCGTCGAAGTATAATTGAATAGTCTGATGCGCTACTTTCTCAGACCGTCCAACAAAGTAGCCAAACGTTTATCAACCAGACAAGGGCAGTTTGGGATTTCCCGTTTTGCAGTTTCAGGTCTGGGTTGATGGTATACATATATATTGTAGGAGGTGGCCCATTCCTTCGCAGCCCGAGTGTGCTTTGGTTGCTGGGCTAATGATGATTCAGCAGAGACTTTTGCATTTTTTTCTAACAGAGGAATGGTTGAGCCCATATAGGTGCAATTTATTCGGTCAAGATAAGTCCTTTTGAGCGGCATGCTTAACGTGTGGGACGGAGCAAATTGACGTAAAACTGATCAGCGGCCGGTTGTGCTTCTGTTGATAGAAAAAATACGTCTCATTTTGAAATGCAAAATGGAGTAGTTAGGCGGTTCCAGTAAACTCAGGTTAGGTAAGGCTTACCTATTCAGGAGGGGCAATGTAAATGGACAGCTAACAGGCGAATGATCACACCCAGATAAACCAGCTTCAACGGACGTTTGGAAGTTTGTTAAGCTTATCGTAAACATCATGTCAAGAACATTGAGGCTCCTTGTTGGATTAGTTACGTGTTGGGTCCAGCCGCCATGATGAATGCTTTCAAGGAACGAGAGGAAGTAGTTTGGGGCGGAAAAGGTGGGCCAGCATAGGCCAGGTGCATTGAAATCTCCAGCAAAACGCTTGGGACCTGGTAAGTCACAAGCAGTATTCACTTTTTATGTTATCATCAAAAAGTCGCTTTGGCAAGAACAAGGGGTGCGGTAGATGCATCCAATAAGAAGGCCTTCATTGCCCATCTCAGCTCTAACCCAAACTCAATCTTGGATTGTGTTTAGCATGGTATCCTGGCAGAAAGTGGCTGATATGGATTCTCTGACGTAGACAAGGCAGCTACCTCCACGCTGGACTTCAGGGCTTTTCCTGGAGGATTTATAGCCCGGAATAATCATGGCGTTGTCAGGTGTGTGTTTAATGAGCCACGTTTCGGTGGTAAGCATGAGAAAAATGTTTGACGAGAGTGAAAAGACGGGTATTCGTAATTTTCTTTAACATGGAGCATGCATTTAATAATATCGAAAATTTTCCTGAAGAGCCCTTTTCGTTGACTGGTCTCATGGTGAATGTAGCTCGATTTTTCTTTTGTTAACTATCTTAGGGAGAATCAACATTCTTAGTTGCAAACAATTTTGTTTCATTTCTTTCCTCCTTTATCTGGAGAAGTGTTGCATCGTTTAAGTGGGGCATCGTCGGCCCAGGGCATCATGACTGGAAGTGGCCGGTGAAAGATCCGTCGGGAGGGTTTAGCAAGACTTCTAGTGGGTGTTTCACTCAAGGGCCCGGGTAATGCGATCCGTCCACATTGCATTCAAACACACGAGACATTTCCGACGTGGTCATGTTTGCCATCGCACATTCATTTACATGGGGAGAGTAAGGTTGGCCATTAGCATGAGAGGTAGGGCAGGAGGGGGGTAGCTCAGAGAAAAAAAGTGGCAGAAAAGGCATAGATTTGTGAAATGGGGAACTTGTTGGAAGATACCGGTAATCAGAGGAAGCCAGTAAATTTGGTCTATAGGTCACGTGGTTTCTGGGTTTGAAATACTTTGCTCCGTTGTATTTTGGGTGCTATCCATTGAGTTTGTTGTGGGGCTAGGTGCAGCCGGATGGAGTGGTACCCGACGATATCCCTAGAAAGTGGAGGGGAGATACGAGTTTGGTCGAGTGGTTGTCGATGTAGGGGTGGCTGTTTCGGGGTGTGAAGTCGGAAATCAGAGGACTGAAAGGATCTATTCTGCCGTCAATATCTTGGTAGGTATGAAGTTCTAGAGGTTGTTGGTTTATTTACTAAAGTGGTGCTAAAATTTGGGCCAGCTTTTCTTAGTTGTGTAATACGGGGTGCGTGTTGTGGCCTCCTGGGCGTAAATAACACCGATAGCTTCCCTATCGGTGAAAAGTTTGAAGTGTATTGGGTGGGTTGGGGTCTAGGGGCGAGAGAAAAAATAGGACCAGCTTTAGGGATGGCAGGTGGAGGATGCGGGCTGGGTGTTCTAACCACGCCAACCGCCTCATTTGGAGACTTCCGCTGGGATTTTGAAGAAGGGGTCGTAGAGGACTGCAGTGGGGACTTGCACCCTGAATTTGGTGAATCAAGATGAAGTTTTTTACGTGGAGGTTGGACGGGAGGTGATGAGATTGAATTATCTAAGTCAACTTCAAATTTAGGCGGGAGTTTTGGGGTTTGTGATGGTGAACATGGGTTCGGTGTTGTAGGAGGATAGCAGGGGACTTAATGCTTTGAGGGGTTCTCCTTTTTCGGAAGCCAAATATCTCACGTCGGAGCGGGGTTTTTATCCCCCGCAATCCTTATGGATTTGTACAGGGTGTTTACAGTGATGGTATTTTTCTTCCTGATGAATTTACGGGCGACCTTTCTGTCTTGGAATTGCATCAGGAGCGGGCAGGATTTTAATAGGATCTTTTCCTTAGTCTCACACACTGACTAGGATGGTGATCCATGTTACACGTCTTCAATATGTCTCCTTTGACCTTTTCCAATGGTTGGCTATCTGGAATATTGAAAATACTGCATTGTATCTGTTTCGGATACGTCTAATTGATTCAGAGGACACTGAACCAATGAATCAACTAGCCCCAGCAAGGTCGTATAAGGAGGGGTTTGACGAAGGCCCGATGAGATGGGATTGGAGCCAGCTTGGTGATCGCTGCCTCAGCTGACGTCAGCTGGGCAACAGCGCCGATCAATCGTTTCTCCAAGTCTTCAAGTCTCTCAATTATTTCATGAAATACATCAACTAGCCTTACCGAGCAGTTTCCTACTTGCGATTTAGGCATAGACCTTTACACGCCTGTTCTCCTGGCAGTAATATTTGCACGGTTTGACTGCGGCACGGTGTAAGAAACTAAGTCGAGTGAGAAAAACGGGCTATGTACAAGAGACAAAAGTGGCACACAGGCAATATGCAGAAACATTTGTGGAGTTTTCCTGAACAAAACGCAAGGTTTTCTAACCAACGATTAGTAGGTAAGCTGGTTAAAGCTAGGAAAACGAATTCAGCAAAATTTCAAACCGCGCGCTGACAGCTTCCTGCGTGTAAATATCTACAAGACCGGACCTGTTCCGAGGTTGATGCAAGGCTGCTGCTCAACTTTGCATCTTTATGGGCAGGTTCGAAGTGGTGCAGGCGTCTTCCTTTATATTGTTTTACTTCGGACATTACCTAATTAGGCATATTCCGAGAAACTTTATTGGATTTGGGAATAAGCTAAATTGTCCTCGATCTGGTGCATCTTGGTTCCAAGTCCAACATGAAATATCCGTCAATAACGCATCCATTTCTTAGTTGTCAGCGACGTCCCACGTGGACTTTCTTGGCATCCGCAACAAAATACAAACTACTTCATGAACTTGCAGCATTGTTTGAGGCCCTGGTCAAACGTCGGCGTTTCCACCTTGAGTAAGTCGAATGATGTTCCAACTGAAGAAGTCACCGGTAAAACAGCGTGTCATCTTTGAAAGCCATCTGCAAAGTCAACCTGGAGGCGTCTTCCATTGTATTCTGAAGTAACGGTTGCCAGCGTCTTTCGGTAGTCAGAGAGCAAAAGGCACGAACAAATAACCAAATGCGCGAAGTTTGTCGCATACATAGTGATTTGTATATAGCAACTTTGTGACAATATAGGGGAAAACAGAAGACGCTAGGCCGATGAGGAGAGTTGTAAGCAAAGTCTCCCGGAGGTGTAGCACTATCATAAACATGCAGGTCTTGTTTGCGGTAATGGAAGCCGAAACAAACAAAAGCCAAAGTCGATAACGACCGTCTAAACATTTTACAGAGAATGCAATCCCCCAAATGATTGATGTCACTACATGTCACGCTAGGCTAGCCCTTAGTTTCACGTTCGTCAGAATTTTACCGAGTTCTCAACTCGCTCCTGGTAAGTGACATTTGCTGTAAATTTCTGCCTTTCCTTATTTATTCAACTTAACCAAAACGCAAGGTGGCACTCACGAAACGATGACATCTAACAGCCTCTGCAGAACCAACAGTACACAACTTGACTCGTGGCTCACCCATCAACTCCTGGCATCGGTTTAGTGTTGTAAAAGGTTTCTGGACATTTTGTAGCTCCTCTCTTTCCTAACTGTCTAATATGAAGACCGTAACTTACGATTCAATTATGTCGACCGCAGGCGACAGACTCTCTAATGCAGTTGACACGTCCAGGATAACCATAAATGACGTTTTTGCTTCGACGCTTTCGTTAATATCTATAAAGGAAATGTTTTTGGAGGATTTCCCGCTGCTTCACGTTAGATCGCCGAGAGTTTTGCATGCACCGCTGGCTGTAATCTCCATGTACATGTAAAAAACGCAAAAAATGCTCGTGGGTTGAATACCCACTGTTCAGGAACATCCTAGTGTTGATGAGACTTACTAAATTGAAGTTACCGAAATACACACAATGTTCCCCCGAACATTTGGGCTGCGTTGACCGCACTTGTGGATGACGAGTGGACAAACATTTCTCGGTGGTCCTATTTAGCCTGGAAGGAAGCTAGTAAGGCGGTGACTACATATTCGTCTTCCTGTTGAAAAGCCAGGGCTGGAATTGCGCTCTTGATGGAGGAAACTCACCACTGGTCTCCTTGTTAGAAATGGAACACGAGTCCAGTGCCCTCCAAATGCAAGGTTTACCAAATGACCTAGTTTGTTTATAAGAGGCGAGGCCCGAAGAACGGTGAGCCAGATGCTGAAATCCTTAATCTCTCACACTACTGGCAAACAGTTGTTGACTACGTTTGAGGTCTGACTAGTGAAATATCTTCTGGTCTGTTGCAAACAGGTTTGCCTGGCATCCTTCTTGCGTGGGGTCATGGCTCTCATGGGGTGGTTCTATGCTGAGGCTATGATAAAGATGAATCGAGGTGTATCACGTGTGTGTGCAAAAGCCAACCACATATTTTAAAACAAAAGCAATGTTATCTGGCTTTGGAATTCGCAAAATTTTCTGTCTTCTGAGGGAGAACGTTGATGGCAGCATGCGTTTCTTCCTGGGGTTGAGATTATTTGTGTGACCAGCAGCAAACTCTTCTGAAGGGCCGAATCATTAATGCCTCCCATGAGAACTCTCGTTCTCCGTCTGCCCCCCCTTTAAGTTCCGGTAATTCCTCCGGTCAACCTTCCGTGCGCTGACATTCGGATGTTTTTTACACTTTCATTTTGCCATCGCTTGGTAACTTTCTCGGCACGTTACATCATAATAAACAGGTTATAGGCGAGAAAACAATTCTGCTAAAAGTGTCGTATTTTGGACTTCGTGATTTATTCCATAATTTTATTTGAGGATTTGTGTGGATTTGAGTTTTAATACGTGTCGCTTTCCGTCCACAGAACTTAATCAAACTACTCAGCCAGCTGCACTGACAAAGGTCACGATCAATCACGCTGGCGTACTGACAGCAGCTGTTGGAGCAATGCAATCCCCTTATGGCAAAACTTCGGATAATATGAAAATGGCAAGTGGAAATCATGCTGGAATTAAGTTAAAGGTCATTGGAATATGTGTAAACTAAACGCAGGCACCACCGCTTGCATACCTTTGGGCTGCGGAAAACCGAGGAAGTTTTGCTAGGCAGTTTGATGGGTCTCTACGATTACTATTCGCTGGTTTAATTTGTAAGCAACTGTGAATCTGCATCCACCCGTGTCGAGGGACCTGGATGTGGGCCGAAGATAGTCAAGATTCCACAAATCTCGTGAGACGCCTCGATGCTGTGATCCGCTTTCGACGATGAAGCTGACCACTATCACCGCGGCTCCTCGCCATTTTTTCAGCTTACTCGGCGTAAGTGACGAATGTGGTGCATGAAGCACCCATAATGTACAACTACTGCACTTACGAAGCAAATATGATCCTTAAAATGCAAACCTGTGCGGCTTCCATAGATGATTCAGCGTCTAGCACTAGATTTGATCCAGATATTTAGATTTTACAACTAGTAAAAAACGTAACGGAGAGGCGACGGAATCCCAGCTTGCGAACTCATATAGTCATTTCCCGAGACCCTCAGCTATAATTTTTTTACTGGCCAAGAATGCCTGTCGCATGAGGAATCATTTGATTTATTCCGTTTCAAAATACAGCGGACTGGATTAAATACAGAACCTTAGATCTGTTCTTCCACGAAGTTCAAAAACTCTGCCCCTTGTAAGAACTCTTCGAATCCACCCAATAAGCAGCTCAAGCTAATTTTGATTTACCATAGTCAGCTGCGAGTCACCTGCGCCATCCAACAGTACTTCAGGCTGAATCCTGAGACCAGATCATCGACAGCTTAAACCTCGTTCTGCTGCTCATTCCCATTTTGGGTAACCAGTGGCAATTAGGGCAAAAACGGCAAGACATTTACCGAGGATCCGACCAAATTTGCTTTATCTTCAGAAGCTTTTCCCCGCAAAGCAAGTCCACCATATTGGCTTATTCCTTGTGGCACCAACTTATTATCCTTCATGTGTTGATCGTTTTACCCTTTTCAGCCTTTGTGCTTTGAATTGCACAAAGTCGAGTTTTGTGGGATTCTGCTTCAGCTCAACAGGGCCAGGCTAAACAAATTCATGTACATAAACGTTCATGGATATTTTCCGTGTTTTTTCTGACTATCCTACCTTGATAAGGCCTGATTCATTGCACGCCATTCATCAAACCACCTGGTCTCATTTATCTAGACCAATTCTGACTTTGGCATCGCGCACATGTCATTTCATCGCCCGTGATATCCTTCGGTCTCCACCCTTTTCTGCTCTGGCACGCTTCTGTTTTTCCGCTTGTTCTAAACAGACCTCGCTATTGAGGACTGCTCTTGCAGGCCGACCGATCCTGATACCCAGGATTCTGCGACAAAGGGCGTCAGTGAGCATTATATATCCACGGCTCTGTCCATATTGTCCCTCGTTACTTTAAGTTTGTTAATAGCGAAAAGCCGTTTTATTTCACGGATTCTACTCCATAATATCGACAAACAACCTGCGTGTCAACATCATTATTGCCTAACTGTTATTCTTCGGACGCTGCGTGTCACTAAACCTGCTAAAAGTTTTACTAGTCCAGATGATCTGAAATAAGGCGTAACAATTTTATTTATATTTACTTCCCTGGGCGGCATGTCGCTGAGACCCGGGACAGTTTCATGCGTACCAAATGATCCACTGTTTCTGCAATTCATCAATCATATGTTTTGCCTTAATAATCTAATGGCATGGTTTTGAAAGCCATCAAGTAGAATGCTTGGCTGTCTTATCAGTTGCCGCAGCGGAAATCCATATTCAGCGATGAATATTATTGAAAGATGCAAGCAAAACTGAAGGCATTTTCCGGATTATGCAAAGTTTCCTCGAAGTAAAGAAATAAGACATTCTGTGCGGAATAAAGCGGTTATAATTACTCGTGATTTGTATCGTTGTCGAAAATTTTAGCAACAGTATGGTGATGAACGCAAATGCTGTCTCCAAACACCGTCCCACGTCGTTGGTTGTCATCTCGGAGATTTTACAGCTACCGTTTTGTGATTCTAGCATTATTTGATAAGTAAGAATTATTTTTCTAGACAAAAATTAGCTTGATTTTTCTGTTTATTGAAATCTCCGATTTGATCACTGCTTAATTGTTTTGCGAATTTCCGTCTAAGCTTTCACACCATATTTCCAGCTCTGACCTGCCCTTAGCATAAACGCTTTTATTCTATATAGCATAAATTCAGTCGGTCTGCTTAGTTGCCTCAGGAGTGGATACATCTTTTGGTCTGTCTCTTAATTTCTCTATTCACAAGTTTCCGTAACCCTGAACGTCAACCTGCTGTTCAGACGTCATTATATACATTATTATTATTAATTATTAGTCAGTAATTTGACGGCTGTCATTTGTCATAGAGTAATGTTGCCTTGTTAATTTACCTTCTGCCCCCTTTTGTGGGCCCATAAACTGCTCCTCATCGTTTATGCTCACTTAGTCTTGTGAAGCTTTCTGAAGTTACATCGTTCAACAGTAATCCTTAGCATTTACCTCAAAAGAACTGTGCCAACCCGATTGCACACAGTATCCCGTCATCACTATAGTTGTAACAACTATAAGTGGCAACCTTTCACATACTTACTAAGATTTTCTTCCCAAACTAAATTTCCAAGTAAGAGCACAATGGCTATTGGTGTTCGCCAGCGAGCCAGACGCGCCAATGACAGTGTTCGCGCAACGAACTCCACAAGACGCTCCACAGTTGGCCCTCGTTTGGGAACAACGAGCCAACGCTCCTTGGTGCTTAATGGCCTAGTGGATGAAGCCCATGACAGGGCACAAATCTCTAAAGGTTATCCAGTTCAATGGATCATGTTAACGATTTCGAGCGCGCTATCTCAAAGCTTGCACCTCTTTCCCACCTCATCGACCCTGAAACACGGCTGGATAAGCAAAACCTGGTGGCCGCTGGCGACTTCCTGGACGTCCTGGCGTCCGAAGTATCGCGTAGAGTGGACTGGTCATGTAACACTATTGTCTTTAACATCCCTGATCATATTTCTATGAACGGCCTTAGACCTCAACTGATGGCTGCTAGTGACGTGGTGCACATAACATGTATAATGATGAGGCTGCGGAAGCGGACAGCGTCATAGTTGCCACCTCATGGTGCAGTTCTAGACAGAAATTCTAGCGAAGCTGTTCACCAGCAAGCAAAGCGTCATTGCCGCATCTACACCGCTTAAAAACAAAAATTACCATAGACAAAACACCTCTCCAGGGGAAAAGTTTTGCCAACAATTCAGTCGCACGCATGTGATTTTCAAGATTCCGCCACAAAACAATGCAGGGCCCGTTACAGCGGAGTCGCCTAAAACGAGCACTGTGTCTCCAATACATTCATCCGTTCGACGGCCGAACAGAAATTCATTAGAGCCAATACCGTCCACGAGTTCACGCTCCGCCATCGTAGACCTAGACATATGGAGTTCGTCCCCCAAATTAACCCCCTGTCCAAATGCCCCCACCTGCGCAACAGTGACACAACGTCACCTTGTTCATTTGGGCTCAAATCCCTTCCATCCCGTACCCGCTCTACAGTGCGATCGCCAAGGCTAGTGCCTGTAGTTCACCGTCATACAGGCTGCGGGCCCCTCAGTGACAAATGACGTGCTTGATACCAAGGAAATCGACTTTTCTCTAACCAACGATGTTTATGACCCTCCTTAGTAGAAGAGGTCCACGTAAGACACGTAAGCCTTTCCCACCTCCTAAGATCTCCGCCAAGCCCGTAAGTAATGGCACGGTGCTATGTACTGTCCCATTAGATCTACCGTGGTCTCATAGCTCAGCCCCTTCAGGAGGTATGGCTAACTCCGTTAGACCTCGATTCCCCCATTTTAGCGCCACAAACAAACCCAGCAGCAAGAAAAATCGTCTCTCGCCACCCTTGGCCATACCATACCCTCCACCACCGTTTCACAGCCTTTTCGCTCCCCAGCAAACGCGTGTTGCTCACCGCTAATACCAATGAACAGGTTGGAACTTACTGTAGCCTATGAATCAGGCGTGACAGGACATGGCCACCCACAGGCCTTACCACCAACATTCTTTCTTCCTTGTTTGTCTCGCAATGGCTTTTCACCCCTTGAATGAAATTGTATGTCTATGATGACATTTGCTCTATTTATCCACATTCACATGCTACTACCACTGAGCCACTCTCGTTGCTACTATTAAATGCACGCTCGATGCCACGCGCTGCGCCTGTTGGTGTATACACGCAGGCATGATTTCATTCTTATCACTGAGACATGGCTGATCGACGGTAACCCCGACATGGACATTGCTGTAATTGGTAACAATGCTTTTTGGAAAGACAGGATAAAAAAGCGCGAGATAGGCTGTCTCATATACACAAGAGACACCCTTTCAGCCTCATGGTATAATCACCTTACAGTAAATGGCCTAAAAAATTCTATCTGGCTGACTGAAGCTATCGAGCGTCAGGACCTACTGATCAGTTGCACCTGCCGTCACCCTAGTGCGCATCAGTCAGATTTCTTACCACTAATTGACGCGCTTATCGCGGCCGCCCACTTTCCAGGCCCTACGCTACTAGCGGGCGACTTAAAGGCCCTAGGGATTTGTTGGTCTTTTTTCTCCTTCCCAAAATTCCTTATGGCATTTGTTTCCAGTGTACGACTGGGTGGATGGAGACGGCATTTTTCGCCACCCACAAGGGTCGACTGTATTCCAGATCTTATCTTCATAACTGGCTTAACATCAGTGCGCACATCCATAGACAACAAATTACTCGGATGTGGTCATTCCCAAATTGTTTGCAATTTCTCAGTTTCCACGTAGGTTGTCTCTTCCCCAGCTTCCAGTATTCCATACCACAGAGCCTCAGGAAGTCATTTTCCCTGTATAATTCGCAGTCAAAACTGAGATTTTTTTCTGTCGTTGGATCCCCAAATGGCCACCAATCAATTTTACACAACTCCAAGTGTGCGCCTTGATCTAATCACTCCAACCCATTCTGGCACGATCCCCAAAAGGTTGAGCACCCTAGACCGTCTCAAAAAAGTATTCTTTGATCCAGACAAGATTCAAAAGAAAGAAAGAATTTGCTCCGATATTGCAAACAAACCATCTGCCTAGGAAGATCAAGGCACTTTCGAATCTCTGAAAGAAGAAATTTCTAGCGTTAAACTCTACCAACAAGGCTGCAGCACTGGCAAAACTACTGAGAACTAACAACTCCCTACCTACTATGAACATCAAGTCAGTCATATTCATGGGCACGTGCGCAAATGACCCTCAAATTATTTCGGAGTTTTTCAGTGATTATTTCGCCGCCTCTATGAAAACTGACGACAACACCGTTACACCGGACATTCCCCCACTCTCCTCTGCTTCCCATCCAAGATTCTCCTTCCATCTAAGTGATATTAAACCACCATTGTCAAACGTGAGAGCGTATTTCCACGTTGTACCGGACGACCTTCCCCCAGCCCTCTTCAACTTCGGAGGTGCAGATATTCCTATACTTTTGTCTAATCTATTTAATCTTTTTTTGAATTGCGGCACTTTTCCCCCACCAATGGAAGACTTCTGTCATTGTTTCAGTTCACAAAAACGGTTCAAAGCAGGAGCCACCTAATTACAGACCCATCAGTCGCACTCGGGTTTCCCTCGCATTATGGAAGGAATAACAAAAAGTGAGGTAAGAACTTACTTATTAGATGATGACCCCATTTACGTTAGTCAGCATGGTTTCCTTCAAGGTAAATCATGTTTCACGTGCACGACTAATCTTCTAAACATAGTGACAAAGGCTGCCAACGACGGAAAGTCGGTGATTGTGATTTTTTAGATATGGCAAATGCCTTTGATTGCGTATCCCATCGCCAGCTTCTCACGAAATTCAAGAGCTACGGTATAAAAACCCTTTACTGGCTTGGTTCGCCTCTTATTTGGCCTCTAGAATGCAGGTAGTGAGTGTGAATGCAACCCTTACCAAGCCTTGTCTGATTACTAGTGGGGTTATTCAAGGATGCGTACTAGGTGCACTACTGTTTCGGGTGTACATGAACGACATTTTTCACATCATTATTCACAGTATTCATTTTTCTGTTTGCAGACAATATAAAAATTGCATACAGGTTTCCATCGCGTGACCTCAACACCATCATAGATAATGTAAAAATGATCTACTATCACTTGATTCATGGTGCGCAGCTTGATCGTCGAAATTTTCGGCCAACAAAAGCAGCATATTCGCATCCAAATGCCACATTCCTACAGGAATCTTTGAGATTAACCAAGAAGTCATTCCTTCCCCTCTCGCCGTCAGATCCCCGGGTTGGCGTTACTCCAGCTCATTCAGCCTCTCAGAACACACCCTGGCCAACGTTGCAAAAGCCAAAAAACCACTTGATTTGGTGCGCAGAACTTTTAGAAACCAAGAAAGCAAGCTGTTAATATATATATATATATATATAAAACGCACGTAGGACCTGTCCTGGACTACTGTCCCACCGTGTGCTTCAACATGCAGCAGAGGGACAGACTCGAGATTGAGAATGTTCAACGAACACTTACAAAACGACTTATAAGCTACTCTTTCTCGCTAAACTACACTGAACGTTGCATAAAACTACACCTCGATCCCTCATGGCTGCGTCGAGTTCACAACAGCCTCTCTTTTTTCGTAGGATTATTGGTAAAAATGTGTGCGTCTCCGCACCCCAAGTAAGAAATAACTTTTCCTATGGCTTGCGTCGATCGAAGTTTCGGTGTCAGTTCCCATTTCGCGGATGGCACTTAGGAAAACTTTTTCATCATCAAATATTCCTCACTGTGGGATAACACAAGGATGATTTCCTTTGCCTCCGTTACCTTTAAAATTAAAATTAGGAAGGCAATAACCGTACAAATTTTGCTAAACATGCACGATCCTTACACTCCAATAGAAAGAGCCTATGGGTCGGGCCCACGGTACTGAAAGAATGCAACGCTCGAGGTCTCATCTTAGCCCATTCAACAAGATCTGGCCATCTTTTATTCCCAGTCGTTTCCACAAGTACAAATCACTGTAGGTGCAGATCGAAACATCCGTCAATGAAACAGGCCAGCGCAATTTTTCACCTAACTTTCTATCTCGTTCAGTGCATACGCAGCAAGGCATACAAAATGATACACTCATATCATATTCTCACTAACTCTTAAACTAATATTTAATGTCCCAATCTAAACCAATCTCAGGCGTGAATTTAACGACTAACTCATCTCAAGCGAGAAGTTTGGTATCAAAAAATGCCTTACGCTACGTAACGTTCATCACTTCTCGTTCTCATATTTGCACGCACAATAACCCTCAGCTGGAATGTCTCCAGACTGTCATCTCTCCCTTTTTTCCGTTCGAGTTACGTGCGTTTGCACGCGTTTCTTGTCAAGGGTCCACAATCCAGTTTCTGGCCCCATCCTCGCTCGTCCCAACACACCAAAAAAGAAAGCTGACCCAAGGCTTAGATCAACTGTCACAGGACAGACAAATACAACCTGCTCCAAGGCCGCAATGAAGCGGACATTGCTTCTGATCCACATGAATTACCAACGTTGCAAATCTATCCGGATATCGAGGCCGCATAATATGATCCACAAAGCCTGTGACCCTTTGAGCGGACGAGTCCTCGCAATTCCACAGATTTACTGCTGGACCCACCCGCCCGTGTCTAACATGCCTACTACGTTGACATCCAAGCCCAACAAAGGCACCCACATTTAGATCCCTGTGCCAGATGCCGCTACCATCGTCTAACGCGAACATCACCTCCAATTTTTCCCTCTACATCTGCGATCATCACTATACCAGCAATTGCTATCAGCCGAGCCTTCCAATGGAAACAAAAGAGCAAAGAAACCCGTTTTTTTCACACTGGCTAACCAACGTCACATACATTATTTAATGCATATTGTATCAATCCTCACTCCTCAATACTGACGACATTCCCATTCATTGTGTCTTCAAACAATAGTTAGCCAAAATTGTTCACCAGTGTTCTTCGTCCCTCCGCATTTTCAAAAGGCTTTTGAGTGTTTTCTAGGCTCCGGGATCCACGGAAAGATGTCCGACCTAATTTTTCAAATCCATTATAATACATGGCACCTATAGGCCATCAATACTCCTTCCGCCGTCTGTTTTGGTTCGCTGACAAGTTTTACCTTGCACTCAAGGTCTCTGGCAACTTTCTTCATGACATTTTGGAATTTATGTCCATTTCATAGATCCGTTAAATCCAAATACTGCAGACACCACGCCAGCCACCTTCGTCCAATTGAACGCTGCATCTGCGATATGCAACCTTGGTGCGTATAAACGCCGTGTTCCCTTCGATGTGCCAGCTTTCGTACTTCTTCTCATTTTGTACCCAAATGTTTACTTGCTTGTTCAATGTGACCTGCAATACCCCTGTAACATTTGATCTTGCAATCAAGGATGCCTCTCGAAGTATCCGAGAAAATTTACAAACAAACAGATTCCCAGATTTCAGTGAGTCTATGCCGTGAAACTGGAAATTACGTCAGAAGTCAATAAAATTTGCGACTACATTGTGGGAAATATCAAAAATTGCCAAAAAGCCGCAACTGAGAGGGCAGTGGATGCTCGATATTTAAATGGGGACTACAGGAGGAGTTCAATCATTTTACAGCGATTCCTGCACCTTCTAAAAGAAATGACCCGGTGCCGATGATCATCCCGAGATCGCCTATGCTGATATATCACTGCAGAACATCCTTTTCAACTATTTGATGAAGCTTCAGTGAATGGGGTGCAGACCAGCATCGTAAATCCATAATCACAGACCGGAAGATCATAAATCGTCCCACAAAATCCTAACATCCAAGCTTGGCGACGCACTATCAGCTTTGGCTCGGTATGTGTTGTTACTACGGCTTGCGCGCTCTCTGACGCTTCACGCAAACCATTGTGTTGGCGACCCTCCTATTAGTCTTTGATTACTGAACGTAGTAGTAGGTTCTTCTTTGGGCTAATCGTAGGGCAAAAGAAACGTCAATCATGGATTATGTTGTAGGATGCTTGCTATTATTGACGTATGTGCGTTATACGCCCAATTAAATATCACACAGCACTCGTTTCCTCCATGCACATTGCATCAAAACAACGTTTCCTTTTGATCCTCATGGTGTCTCACAGGGAATAGGGGAAATACTATCGAATTCTTCACTTTGGAATGTTGGCGGACTGCATGGGTGTCGAATATTTTCACTGAATAATAGCAGCTAATTACATACAAGTGTAAAGTACCCCCTGGGCTTACCCTGCTCCAAGCAACTTTCATGGCTTCCGGAAAAACTTTTGGCGACCTTGTTCACAACTAAGGAGCATCTTTGAATTTTTCAGAACAGAAAGCTGATTGATCTGCTTAAGCGCAAAAAGGTTTAGAACCGTTCATTTGCACGTTTTCCTTCTTAAAACATTTCTTACATCTACGAAACATGTCTGACCTCACCTCGTGCACTCCCGTTTGACGTATGCCTGTCAGCACAAGTTCGACGGGATTTCCATGGAATCGACAAGATGACGATTTACTGTGAAATTATTGAGACGGTTAAGGATGCTAAACCTAAAAATACTTCATGCCCCGCTTGATCCTGAGCCAATTTTGCTATATTACTTGGGAACCAGCCTAGTTTTCTTTCAAACTCCGGGAAACATGCTTTTGCTTTCGGCTTTTCCACTTAGGATCTGTTCGTCCAGCGCTTGCCTCTTCGCAACAGGCATTCAATTATCTATGCGGATATTGTTTAATCAGCCGCAAGGTGGGGCTGTTTTAATGTTTGCTCCAGGTTATTGAACGAATTATCAACTGGCATTCGCTGCACCACAAATCAAGCTCTTTAAACTTGCCTTAAAAGATTAATCAAGGGTCACCCAGGTTCTCTATTTTAACAGCACAGCTCGGAAGAGATTGTTCCGAATCTCCTAATGGCTCCTAAATTTAAGTTCGTACCTAGTTAAAACTTAAATTCCGTATTGTCGGACGCGGATTTTATCATTGAAACTGGAGCAGAAATGGACGGCATCTCAGTCCTTGCCTTATGCCCTTTTTTCCACTTTGACTTACTTCATAGGTACAATCAATTCTTCAATTCTCTCAGAAAAGCATCGAAGTAACAATATTATTGCTGGGCCTCACTGGCCTGCTGCTTTCATTGTTTCAAAACTTTTCTCTCTTTTCTTTTTTGACCTTCTCTTAATGTATTACTGATTTCCACTCACAATACGTTGATTGTAATGCATTGGTAAGCTTTCCATTGTCTTGCGCATCAATCTGTGCTCATTCGGAAATCCGGCTTTGGCTCATCGAGTGACGAAACTTGATTAGCTGTAAAGCATTTCCATTTATACGCCCATGTGTGTACACAGCGGCCATTTTTATGGCGACCAAAACAACTGTTCATCTCAACTTTCTATTCTCATGTTGCGAGCCTCCTCCCCAGGGCGAAACAGCACAGACAGCGGCCCCCAAGTTTCACAAAAATGAATCACAGACGTGAAAAATGCACATCGCAGAAAATTGCAGCAGGAAAGAGCTAAAAATCCCATATGGTTTTGAGCGGCCATTTTTTAGAAAAAATGAATTTAAACAAAACAAAGTCGGAATATCAGGGAGATGAATCATCCGCAGAAGCGATAGCTCTCCGTCAGTCTGGACCCCACTGTGTGGAGGGGAAATCTCCGCAACGCCGTTTGTGGATGTTCCCTTGTTAGTTCCGCCCAGTGTACGGTGAAATCAATAGTGGTTTTCCGTACCCTACTCACTTCATCTGAATGTTTCCCAGTCTTCCTTATGCCTAACTGGCATGCATACATACGTTGTATGCAGTGACAACCATGGCGTCAAGCACCAACTGAATCACATTCCTTTGTGCAAATACCTACCAGCGAACAGTTGCCAGCGTTCCGGGCAAAATAAAAGTTGCCAGCTTTCGTTATCCACCGTGAGATACTTGAGACCATTTGATTGTATATCTTTAGCCCTACAATCCGGTCGATTCGATTGGACTACGGCTACGGCAGTCCTAGACGAATATGGGGGCCAGCTGCATCTGTATCATTTGGACATTATTACTATGCCTTTCTTCACCCGCCGGGTGCGCCAATTTTCCCATCTAGAAGTAAAATTTCGAAACTTCAGAACAATGGCAAGGCTTCCTCTGACTTGTCCATCTCTGTAACTATCCACCTACGCTCACATGTCCTCTCTGATTCCCCGTTCATTTCCGCAAGTTTTAACTGCTTGATTGTGCGCTCTTCGCCTTATTCTTCACCATTCCCGCCAGCCTTCTATCAACCTTCGTGATTTCCGTCAGTCCCCGAAGAGCAGCCAGACCACAAACTGAAGATTTCATCGCTCTCACCAGGTTATTTGAGTACACTGAATTTGTGCTGCAACTCTTCGTGCCTAAAGCAACTAGTCCAAAGTTTGTGAGCTTATTGAAGTTTCAATCTACGGCCTTCAATTATACTTGGGCTTTGTTCATGTTCAAAAATGAAGGTGACATTTTCTCAGAAACCACGTTTGGCCTGGCATTTGTTAGGTTATTCTGAGAATACCTTAATTAAGCAATGACTGTTGCATTTCTAATTGTACCCCAACTTTTTCCAAAACGCATTCACATTGGCCAGTATGGACACTGCCATTCCAACTGATTATTTTACGGTCTGCAATAACCACTGATCAATATGACGGTTAATTCTAATTTACGTTTTTTTCATTTTCATGGTGTTCGTCAATTTTGAAAACCCCAGCCATTCCCAGGTAGCTCCCCCGCGGCTCACAGTAATGCCTAATGCCAAAATTTGGAGCAAGCTATTCCCATTGATGAACAGGTGAATTGTGAAAGTTATCCGGTGCCCGATGGCATCGGCCCATGCCTAGTAGTCCGTGTAGATTGCTTCACTTTGGTCAGTTGCAAGCTATGGATTTTGAGCAAAAAATGGGCTGCCCGTTCGGCAAAATTTAACTGGTAGAGGATGATTTGGCAGAAGACTCTCCCGTGAACATCTTTGCTAAGCCGACCAGTCCAACATAACACCATGACACATCTAAAGCCAGAAAACCATCAAAGGCATAAACTCATTATTCCATTATCCTCCACATCTCCTTCCGTCCCAAGGCATATACAAGCCGTTATGCTGCGGCACTAACTCCATAATCTAGTCTGCATGATTCAACTCCACTGGGCACACCTGAGTGAGTGTATTGCCAGTAGGATATTGAATGATTTTTCGAAATAATTCGCCATGTAATATCATCTACTGCCAACACATAACAAGCAGCCAAGCTCCGTAGGTCATGCCAAAAGCCTTGGTCATACTTAGGCTACCTGCAAAAAGGTCATTTATCAGTAAGGGCTAACTGCATTGCGCTAGCTTTCCATGGCCATCCAAATCAATGACGAATATGTGTAACATCATGTGGTGAAGTTCAGCAAACCGTTCAGAGCCTGCTCGGTAACGTAATCGCTAAGGCGTTTGACTCAGAATCGTTCTTCTCGGGTTTTCGTCTCAGTTCGGGCGCGGTGGATAACCACTGCTGGTAATTCTCACTGGGATGAGGCAGCTGTACAGTGCTCCCACAATTTCTTGGTGGTGAGTTGGACGATGGTATCACATGGCGAATTGTTTCACGGAAGTAGAATATTTTGATCCTCAAATCACGACTTGATGATGACCACTCAGACAGTCCAGAAATGACATTCCAGATTTGGCAATAATTGTTACCATCCTGATATTTTTTCAAGAATATCCACTGAACTGCCCCACATTGCTTATGACCAGTGCTTGTACCGGGGTCCCCTTAATGCATCATATACACCGCCCACAGTTCTTTGTTAGAATTTTTTACTATTCATAACTGGCCTGATCAGTTATAATTTTGTCCTGCAAGATCCTAAAATTGGAATGGATTACTAAAATGCTCCACATTTCCTCCTGCTAATCATTTATTCTTGATCACTTCTAAAATTAGACAGAGAAGAGGAATAGAGCAGATAATTGACTCAGCAAGAAACCGAACTATTTTTGGTCTAACTTCTGCGACATTCCCAAATCAACTCCATCAAAAGCAGTTCCCCTGTAGATGATCATCTGTCCACCAACTGTAAACGTTTACTGCCTTTCCGACGTAGCACTCCATTTTGGCTTCTATATTGCACTTGAAATCAGTTTACGATTGCCTGCTGAGTTTGCATCGTAAATCTAATTGGAACTCCTTTCCCATCAAGAGGGGCGCATGTAGCAATCCATTAGCCCTTTTCATCAATGCACGATCGCCTTCATGGCATAAGCGGGCATGGACACCCGAGTTTTCAGCAAAAAGAATCATTGTAACCCATTTCCATGCAGAATTGCCAAACTTTAGAGACTTCTCGTTGTCTCTGCAAATAAATCGCCTTTCAAAAAATAGAAAAGACTGTGGAGTTCCACGTTAGAACACGAGCTGCTTCCCCAGCCAACACGACTAATAATCCGTTCTGAGGTTGACGAAATCAGAGTCACGAACATTTAGCTCTTTGTCAAATTTACAAACATACCACCTACAACAGCTGTAATGTCGTGGTTGATAAAAATTCTCCACTTCTGTTCTTCTGCTCTTTGCTTTTCTGGCATTTAAACTTCCGCTAAATTGCCTATCCCCGACGCTGACCCTAATCGTCGGTAATATTATGCGTAATACAATGGTCCTCCTTTGCTTTGTTCTCTCGCTTTCCGGTTGAGGTTACCTCTAGATATTTGTTTCATTTACGAGCCAACACGAGTTACCGCGGTTTGGTTTGTCTCGATCAACTTTCTCGGCATTGTCCAAGTTAGTCAACCGCGGACTTTCAGTTTGCTTACATTAAGTTTTGGCTGTCAACCACAGAAAAGTGGTTGTTGGGCCTGCTCAAGCGTGCATATGTTTGAACCACAAGACATGTACCTTCCGTTTACTGCTATTCAACAGGCGTTAGGTTTGCACAGACATTTCTATTTTCACTAATTTCCAGTTAGAAAGCAACCGAAGCTCATCGTCAACCGAGCCTCATTATCAAAGTCATGATAGCTGAACAAATAAAATTCAACTCGGGCATAATACTGCAAAATATGCGAGGCAATCTTAGACTGCTTTGACTTCGAATCGATTTGGACTACGCGTTTCCTTGGGAGCTCGCGGCGCTATCCTGAAAATCGTGAAGTCGATTTTTGGACGAACGGTAATTTAAACCTATGCTCACATTCGCGCATTTGGTCTTAACTTCAGCAGTTATCTGAACAGCGCATGAGAAGACTCTGTGGCTCTTACAAAGGTTTTCATCTTAACTGCACTAACTGCGGTAACAGCTTAATTTTGTGACCTTTGAAGGCGAAAGAAAAATTATCTGAGGGTAGTCTAAAGATATTATCTTTTGGCCTGAACAATCGGGCTTTTTAACATGGATTTTGCTCGAATGCATCTATTTTCTTATAAGGAAATACATAACCGCCAAGAGTCGATTATGATGCGGGAACTGCTGTTGCACACAATAGCTTGTGATGAGTAAGGCACCTGGGCTGGTGACGGTATTTATGAACAAATATACGTGGCGGGTTTTATGTAAACAAAAATACGAATGAAGGGATTTCCTGTGGGTATTAGGTGAATTTCAGAAATAATGCTTTATGAAGAATGATAAATGTTTTCGGAAGCTGTGGAAGAAAAATGGAAGAAATCAAAAATCTTGGTGGCAGATACAAGTGATGGACACATAAACTTGGCAAAATGGATTCCCACTGAAGAACGTTCGGGACATTTTGACGGCAGAAATGCATGAGGGATGAATAAGATGCGATTGAGATAGAAAACATTGTGATTCCATTAGACTCCCAAAGACGTGCTTGGTTGTGTGATCAAGCGTTACAACGGTGTAACAAAGCCCATCGAGGAGCACATCCCAAAGATGGAGGCAAAAATACGGATCGGTTCAGATTGCACATGGTTGCAAGCAGGTTTACATACGTAATGATCAGCATACCGTTCATCATTTATATACACCGACAATTTGTAGCGCAGGCACGATATTTATTTGCAGAGCAGAAGTGGATGTCTAGATTTGCCCGAAGTGTTCGAAATTTAACAAGATGTTGCAACCTCCGCGGAGGGCGATCTGCGACAAATGGAATCAATAAATCACGAGTTACGGATGAAACATTTGCAAACCTGGCCAAAAATGAAGGAAATGAGGGGGAAGCACAACAGAAAAGTAATATCAGAATGGGATGGAAGCTAAAAGTCATGCATTGTACGGTGGCTTTTGCAAACAAGAAAGCAGGCAAAATCCGTTTGGAAGTGTGGCGTAGAGCACCAAAATCGATGGAGATATCAGTGAACCGTTGTTTAAAGGCGCGGTGGGAGAAGCCTTCAATAAATACAAGAAAACTGAAAGAAAAGTATGCCATACATTAAATACAACATCCTCCGCTTGGAGTACGAGGTGTCTTGCACGTGCTCTTACATTTTTCTCGACCCCTCCGATATCCTTGTTTTATTCTTTGTACCGAATCCAAAGCACTTTTGGACCTCGTCGAATAAGGGTGAGCAGCCGCGCCACCCACTTCCTCGGCTGCAAATATCCAGCTGTAACCTAATAGCCGCAGCAGTGTTCAGGCTTTACCTCACTAACCGTAGTCTCTGGTTTCAGTCAGCCTGCACCTTTAATCCCAACTATTCGGAAAACATCGCATAATCCACATAGTCCCAATGATCATCTACCTCTGGTAAAAATTCACGATAATTTTACTTGCACATAACGCCTTTCGTAACCTGATCAAATTACACACCCCTCGTTCTTAACCAGCATTTTTATATCTTATCTCCTCAGCGGGCCCTTCCAATCCACCTTAAAATGATTTAATTCCAATCATGCCATATAACAGCTAATAGTATTTTCTCTTGATTCTCCCGCTGTCTTTCATGTCACCCAATCTACGGCTATCTTTCTCTACTGAAGCCAAATTCCCTTTTTGCAACCCATGCAGTCTAAGCTGCAAAACAAATTCGAACGTTTTGACTGAGCCGCCCGGAATTTCTGATTATCAGGTTCAACTTGACACTTTTTTGGACAAATCCGGTGTAAAACTCAAGCGCACTGCATTCTACCTCGAAGTGGTTGACCTGGCCCTAAGAATTTACTGGTCGCGCGCTTAGGCATGTCTTCCCCATCTACCCAAAAATCACAAACAAATAACTTCACAGTATCTGCATGGAAGAAGTGTCTAAATGGTGAAGTCTGCATTCAAAAAACTGCATAGGAAAGTCATTTATCCGGATGAAGATAATTCCAAAGCGCTCTCGACTGTCCGCAATGCACTGGAGCTCCTCCGGGCATTCGATAACCCGCTTATATTTGCGTTGCCTTGAGAGCGCAACCAAAGATGACAAACAGGCAAACTTTTTGAAAGAAGGCGTTCGCAATAAGCGAAAGATTGTTTGTGATCTAAATTTTCACCGTTAATAATGGTCGAAACGTTTGCTTAAAAGTTACGATTGCTAAGCAGCTGAAACACGTACTAAAATTAACTCCCAGTTTTTCTTAACAGAACATAGCAGAAAACAGCATTACCAAGTGCTGCTGACCGCAACAAAAGAGACCATTCAGAAAACGCTCGTTACTCACCCGGTTATAAAGTAGGCTACTGGTAAATTTTGACAATGCTTACAACAAACAATGCCTGGGGAGCCCTCATAGTAACGGTTTCACATAAAACGATGCATGTCCCAGCGTTAATATACCCATGATGAAACATCTTGTTTCATGCATGCCGCGTGACAGCTGCATCGTTAAGATGCAATCGACTTTGTATAAATAGTGACAATTCAGTGCAAGTGACGTCTTGAAAATGCCGGTGCCTAAGTCTGTCTTCACTCGCTGCTATGAATTGTAATGAAAAAGCTAACGAAACCCGTTAAAATGCAACATTGATTTCGTATCGGACAAACTTTTGCCAAGTATATCGGTTTATGAAAAGGTGGAAAACTTGCTAGATGCAGCTATGCTCACACTTTCAATCTCCAATACATGAATCATAAAACGGTCTGTCATTTATTTCATCGACAACAGCCTAGGAAACAAACAACTGAGCAATTTCGTTTGACAATCATTTATGGGCCATAATGGATAAGTCGGTTACAGCATAGCCTAATACGTTTTTGGCTTCCTTTGCTTTTGATAGCCGGGTAGTCCATTTACTTGTGTGGGCCACAAGGAAACGCGCCGAAACTTTGTACGCTAACTCTTCTGTGTTCATTTTGGCCTACGTTGGGGGCTACCAATGCGGGTTTTATTTACAGTGGTCTTATTTTATGTTCGAAGTTTCTCGGGTGAATGCAAATTCCACTGCGGTTGTCTCTGAATGTTTTATGCATGCATTCTGCTGAAAACCACAGTAACAAAGCTAAAGCGGCACTGGCCCCGGGTCAATCTGAAGCTTAGTAGGTGGTACGGTGCCAAAATAAGTTGTTGTGGGGCTGTCAAAGGTCAACAACAAAAGTGGGTGTTTCCCTGCGATAGCTTCAGGAGTTCAAGAGGTTGCTATGGCTGCAAGGCGACTGAAGAGTGTTAGTACTACCATAACGTTGATAAACTTCCCATATCCGACAGTGCCCGTAATATCGACAACCAATTTTCCACTCTCCTCTGAGCGCATGCTACATTTCGTTGGCGCTCAGTTTAAAATATATGTGGGTGACAGTTTATTTCACGTAAGAGATATCTAGGCCAGTCCGATTAAAACTTAAGAAAAATCGCATTTCGAGAATGCATGGGTGAATGCAGTGGCGGGCTAAAACACGCAGTACGGAGCGAGCTTAAACGGCCACGTATTTAGCATGTCCAGCTTTTTGGAATGGAAGACGATTTGGACGAAAAAGCCTTTTTAGTTATTTGACCAAAGAAGGCTGAAAAATGAATGCGACAGGCTCCAAGAGGAGTGCCAGAGTGCTTTGAATTCGGTTCATTAAATGCGATTGGTAAAGTTTCTGGATGGTGGATTACAAATCAGCCCACGTCACTCCAGGCATCCCCGATTGTGTCACGTGAAGTGAGTGGCAGATCTCTGGAGCGTACGTGAACTGAAGAAAACTGATTAACGTGATGATCGTAATGATAACAGCGGCATGTTTCTCATGCTGCTAAAATGCGTGACCGTCGCATGATCACAGCTGACAAAATAACCAGTTTCCAAAACATGGGTAAGCGCTTCTGAGCGGCGAGGGTTTGGAACCGGAAATGGCTCTGGACAACCCGCTTGTCTGAGAAAAATTGGCATGTTCCGATAAGGGACAATTTTGCTCAACCAGATACGACACGCATTGCACGTAATTCCCGATCCTGTTGAATGCTTTAAAATCAATTCACAAATAAAAATCTAGAAGCCTACCGCGAGCGAACCTCGAAAAAGTGAACTTTCGATAACTAATGTCTCGAAGGTCCGACCTGAACTGGAAATTATTTTGGCAGACCGCAGAGAAACATGGTTGAAAGCGCGAAGATTCTATGTAAAGCGTCATGCCTTGGAAACCCTGAAAAGTGAAGGGCATGAAATGAGGTCTGTTTAATGGACGTCAGCAGATTGCAGGGTCTAGTGTAAAGAAACAAATGCTGATGGCCACACCTGACAGTACGGAGTGCATCCGCATGGGTGTATCACGACAAGCTGAGAAAGTATTTTGAAAACCGAAGGTGAGGGCCAGGTCTGGGCTACCACCATGAAGTTAAGGGTGGTCCAATAGTATTTAAGATACGTATAATTAAGAGATGCGCCCGAAGTTGACGTGAAATCGCTTTAATTAGACGACGACAGCAAACCAAGAGACCACCGAGAACTTCGAAAGCAGTCTGCCTGTATTTCCACACTGTTTACTGAACCGTTACGATTGGCTAATCGGGTAGGCCTACTATGGCGTTCCTTGCAACGCTGCGCATTTACCAATGAGAACAGCGCAAGGGCTTAAGGTGTTGGGCAACTTAAATCCAACGGAATAGACAGGACTCGATGGTACAAACACGGAACTCCCAGAAAGCGTGCGGAACATTGATAGGGGAAACACATGCACTCCGTTTCAGGCGGCGTCATCCAAAGCAGTGGAAGCTAGTGGAGGTGGTATATATTCGTGGAGTCTGATTGAGTGCACAGATCTAAAATGTTGCCCTATCGGCCTAACATGCATAATCTTCGAGCGTTCACAGTGGCGGATGATGATTTGCGTATACAACCATTTGAGGTAGCACAAACTAGTGCACAAAGCCTACGAAGGGCCTCCAAGATGCGACTCTGCCCTTAGAAACAACCCGGTTTCGTGGGAAAACTAACTGCCAGGACGAATTAGGGAAGAGGTATAGGCGCTTTATATGGGCCTCAGAAAACCTGATTTAGTCAGCCACCGGTTGCTGATGTTGCGACACAACAGGAGTATTATTTGTCATTTGAAGAGGTCTTCAACCCACTGCACGTGAGCGCTTTGCTCTTACTTTTTTACTGTAGTCGCACGTTATGATCACGCAGACCACATATGTCCTGGCAAAGTTCGAGAAATAAGACACTGTCATTATTATTAAAGATGGAATACATTGGGGATGTACGAAGAATTGTACTGGTAGATGAAGGAGTTTCTAGGTGATGAGTTTTCCCTCACTAGTGCTCACAGCAGCGCAACGAGCGGAGTACTTGAAATGGTTGCTTTGTGCGAATACCAGTGGTTGACATTTACAAGTCGTTTCCTTCTATCCCGCTCGGGTTGCATGCCGGATTCTCCGTGTAGAAAAGCTTCACTTAAGGCTAAAATAGCTCTTTCAGCTTAGGACTGCCAATGATGTTTTGGAGCCGCAGTTGCTGTTACCTCAGAACAGGGGAGTACTTGCACCTGGGCAACTTCTTTACGGAGTACACCATCCGCTAAAAAGGGCTAACTGTCTGGAAGCTTGAGAGTTCAAGGGTCAAACAAGGTCTACGAAGCACTGTAGGTCAAGCTATATCGAGCTGTCCTTGTCAGATTAGTGCAGATAAACTGGTGTCAGCACTGGAACCTTGACCATTCTGGACTGTCTAGCTGAGCTGACATACAAGAATAAGCTTGTGCACCATTACGTGCAGAAAAGTGGGAAATTGCCGAAAACATCCAGGGAGAAGGCGAGGTTCAATTTTCCCAAGAGTAGTTGAACAGTGGATGGGGTTGTGTAGAATCTGTTATGCCGATGACAATTCCAAGGTTTTTGCAGCCGCAGACTTCATTCCTGCCACTATTTTTTTAAATGAATCGGTCCTTTTCTCAATATTACGAAATTGACGTTATTTTAAATGTTGCGCAGCTGAATATTTTTGTATGTCCGCTAGAAGATTCATAAAAGCCCGTTCTGTGAATGGCTAGTCCACACATCGATCAAGGCCACCCAACACAACTATATGAACGATAGAGCTCACCTGAATTCTCACTTGTGTTAGTGGGTCACAGATGAACGCGCGGCAGTACTCTGTGTTCGTCTTCTCTCTTCCGCTTGCGGGCTGGGCTAGCTGTTCGTATTTCGCGCCGCTTATTTTTCCATGTGGCTGCTCATTCAAGGGAGCAGCAGATCTGTCCCGTTCGTTGTGCGACTACGAGCCTTGAGTTCTGAGCCCAAACTTTTGTCTCCAACCTCTGTGTGTATGTTCGTATCCTACTAGACCACAGGCTGTGCGCTCCTATGAAGCCGTGCGTCGTGAGTACTTGTGTCTTGTGCTTCAGTGTGTGCATAGACCAACCAATCTCGGCAACATAACAGAATCGTAGTCAGATTTAGGTCTGTGCGGCATGCACCACATCATTTGATGTCAACATCCATGGTTGCGAGCATTGGAGAGTATCCTTCAGCAAAGCACTCATTGAACTAAATGGGCTGCTTCACGTCATGACTGATAGTGTACGATATCGTTTAGGGTGGTAAATGACGGCTGCTTGGCCATAGTAAAATGACGTGGCTTTACTGGATAGCCGCGTTGTTCCGTTACCTGAATCGCATTAACTAAAGCCAGCCAGTGGAGAGACATCACAGCCGGGAGCGGCAAACTGATGGCAGGTCCGATAAAAGGAAAATGGGGCAAAACGTTCAACTTAGTTGTTACAATGGATAGGCAAAAAAGAGAAAGTCGTTCGACATGTCAAGATAGGCGGGCAGTTTTGCCATGTCTTATGGTGATTTCGACTTGAGTTTGAGGAGGGTTAAATGGGTCAATATTAAAATGGAATAAAAAAATCAGGGGGCTCGTTTGATGTGAAACATTTGTTTCTGCCTACTAAGTGGTATGCTTAGGATGTATTCTAAGCTACAGAGACGTAGCTGGGTCGTGATGACAGAGTGCATCAAGCATTTTAATTTCAAACCGAAATGAAAAGTTACAGATGAAATTGGGCGTCTTGTGGCAGCATGATTTCCGTGCACTGTTAACTATGACACGCGAAATAAAAATATTTTCTCCTCCTGGGAACCATCAGTTCAAGTGGAAGGTGCCTTCGCCACTTTACTGTTTTATTTTTATTGCTACTAAACCTCAAGCGCGCATGGAATATCATAAGTTACCACTGTTCATTTGACTCGATCCCACTGAAAACACAAGCCGACTGAGAAACAGCTCAGCCTGCAGCTTTAAATTTGTCCCATTTCTAAATGTTACCCCCGCGTGTCATTGCTGCGTCCACTTTTAGTGAAAAAATCCACCTTCATCATAATCACCCCCTGCTAATGAGCCTTGAGTTAACTTGCTCCCTACGCTGCTCCTGGGATCAAATTGTTATCAACAATGAATATCCTCTTCATTGTGAATGATATAATGGTTGTATTTACCTAAATCACCTGGAAATATCCTAGCTCCTAACTAGATTTCTGATTCATGGTCAAAGCTACTACCACTAAAGTACCAATTTGAATGAACCTTCGATGACTTCTTTCGTATTCACTGCATATTTTAAAAGCCTACTCAACTTATTTGACATTCTGTTGCCCTTCTAGCCATCTAGTTTTTTTGTTGCTTGAGAGTGTAACTTACTTATTGACATTGTTTCTCCCATAGATTTAATTAGGTCTTGCGACAAAGCATGCTACTTGAATGTCCCAAAAAAATATACGTTCGTTTTGGTTCAGTCTAATGGCCGGCATTGTGGCTTGCAGCAGGCCAAGAGTTGACATCTGACTCTGCGTGTACGGTAGCGGTTGTTGTGATCTTTTTCTTCGAGGAAGGAACCGTCAGAGGCAGGGGTAAGGAGAAGCTGACTAGCAACGCAAGGGCTGTTTATTGTGCATTCGACTTTGCTGTGACACGTATGAGAGACTTTGACTAACCTATCCCGGAGGATGCAGATGAGCTCAGCTAGCGCTTTATTATTCGCCTTTGCTTTGTTTGTCGATTTCATTTTGAGGTATAGGAATTTGGGCTTCCATTTGGGGTGCATACTACTTCCAGGACGCTGCTCACCATGATTTGAAATTAAGCTAAAAATGCCGGTCATCAAATGGCATCGAAACTGCGCTGGGAGGTGGGTCGCATGCGGCAGATCATGCGGCCTTGAGGGCAAAACACCGCGCTGGTTACTTGCGCGGTAGCTCACAGCTGCGAAGCAAAATTTCGGAGCAGATTAAGGCATCTGCAAAAGAAGGATACAAGGGTAGAAACAGGAGTGTAGACATGGTTAGCTGCTGGCCGTTTGGTGTGCTTTAGCTAAAATTCATGTTCGTTTACAAATGTGATAAATCCAAATTGTCCTCATGTGCATTAACGCAAAATATGCGAATTGCGCTGTTGCAATCACCAGTACACACTTCTCCGCTGCCCACCTGGCACTGTCTTCTTGCCAAGCTAACGAAATATGCTGGAAAATATGGGTAAGAACCATGTACTACCAGAAGCTTCATAATATCCGTATGATTTAGGCATTCTGTTGATGGAGAAAAGTGGCAGATAATGCCCCTTTAAAAATGAGAATCCCCGAAAGCCTTGACATTTTGCTTTTCGGCGGCCTCGTGGTAAACAACCCCTTACTCCTATCATTCATATGCACCATTTTGCGCCGGTGTCCCCTCGCTCCCATCCAAAGTTCATTGTAGCCAAACTTTACGAAGCAACCTCACGTGGGAAAATTTATCCGTATCTGATTTGACCAGAAATTTTGCGTATTTCTCACCGTTCATCCCCTCCTTAAATCTGAGTCCCACCCTCTCTTCTGAACCCTGTCATGCTCATTTGAATGCAGACTACTGCCTCTAGCAAACGCCCTTTACGACAGTTCGCCTGACATTGCCTCAGTTGTGTCTGATTCTCCACCGGCTAGTTGATAGGCTTCTCTCCCACCAACTGTCTCTATCACTGGATCCAACTGATATTTCTGCTGTTATAATTACCCACCCCGAGGCTCGCAATTCAATAAAACTAAATTGTTATATAATTTCTATCCAGTGATGTCGCCTCTATTTTTCATAACCAATTGCACCCCCAGTATTTGGCTTTTTAGGCCGTGAATAGCCGTCCAATACACTGTTCTTCAGCCCATACATTTCATTAGGCACTGCCCTTCAATATCTTTTTCCTTGGCCTTCTGATTATTTTGCCACGCGCTGCTCATTCTGTAACATCTACTCCGCGTTTATTCCCATCAGTCAGAAGTCTCACCAAATGGGGACATCGACACATGGCTTCGATGATGCATTTCGGTCATTTTGGTCGATATGGCGACCTGCGAAATGCGAAACAGTACTGAGTAAGCGGCCCTGACACGAAGTTTTTGTCGACCCAAATTTCCCGAGTGACTGTTTGCAACAACATGTGGTTTCATCAACGAAATATAACCAAACATTCATATCAGTTGTCATCTTATGGTCCCTCATGGATTGCGTGTGAAAGTTTCTTTTTTCGTCGCTGTTGTTATCGGACATCAAGATCATGCACCCCGCATTTGTTTCGGCAGGGTTGGGTGGATAAATTATTAATTTCGCCACAATATGCCTTCCGCAGTTCGCGATACCAGGTAAATGACTATTCGTAGTAGTTCCTATGGGCAAGCTGCGACGGAAAGTGGCCGCCAGGTCGTGGATTGCCCTGGTTTTCTCCAGAAGGAATTTAATAGACCGACACCCAACATACTTTCACCACGGTGTGCATTATATGCGTGCAAGTTAAGCAATGTTGGTTTATCTTGCAGGCCCGGAATTACCGAGCAGTTACTAGAGCATAATACTTATCCTGAACTACTATTAAATCACTCCAGCCTTGAGAATGATTGAGAGGCTTTCTTCTTCTTAGCTGGCCCTCCTTTTTGTCAACTGACATTGGTGCAGAGTGGTAAAAGTAGTGGCCGATTAAATGAAACCTTGTTGTTCGCTGTAACAAATATTTACTCCAATGCAAGAAATTTGCGTACGGGATTGTCTCTCCCGATTATGTCGTTTCTGAAGCATCCGATAAAATATCACCTTTGAGCCACTTAAGTTATACAGTAGATGACAGTTTTCTTTGGACCACTTGGAAACTAAGGCGCCTAACGGCAGGCGGCGGTTGCGATTTTCAGACAAACGAAATATCTATGAGGGCGACAAACGGATTCAAATACAATCGAAGGCTCATTTCTGTTTTAGCAACTGCTGTTCCCGATCAAACTAAATAGGCCGGCGACGGAAATATCTGGACATCCTAGTAATGACGGAAGAACACTAATTTCTCTATCTTGGACACTTCCACGACCAAGTGAGCAGGCCTAGATTGCGCACCCACAGCTGGTTTATGCATATATACGGGAAGTGTTGCATGTATAAATCCCTATTATTCCTTTTAAGGCCTTCTGTGCATCACCACTTTTTTGTTGCTGAGAGCAGAAAGGGAAATTTTATGTTAATCTAATGCACCTTAGCAGGCGTACACCGATGGAACCTGACCATCTGGCATCCCTTGCTGTTGTCTCCCCGATGAGTTGAGCGAATCGTTCGGCGTCTTGTTTGGAGCAGGCCTGGGCTGAGGAAGACATGTTCCTGAGTTGCCGAATTCGTGGTTATGGGCTTTCAAATTTGCATTCTTTCTCACCAATGGGCGGCTTGCTGGAATCGTTTGTGAATAGTACTTCTACTTCTTGGCTCTAGAATTCTTGCGCCACACTCCTGGAAAGCATTTCATTCAGGCCAGGAGTGGAGCATGACGTAGTATGATATCTCCCGGATGGGTGACGGATGCAAAACTGGGCAACATTAAACTTGGACGGATCACTTGTTTTTGTAGTCACTGTTAGACCTCCAGAAACTAGGAACAGCGGCATAATTAGGTTAGCTATTGTTAAGTTTATCTTCGTAAGGCAGATGAATGGACAGAATTTGCAATGCAATGTTGCGCAATTAGAATTAATGCACTCCGTGCCTACCGTGAGTTTGGGTTCTACTTATGGTCAACTGGGTCGCAAATTGTTGCGACGCCGCTTTTACTGCCACCACTGCCGGCGTTGCGAACGCTGATGAAGCGATTTAAAATTAATGTTATCCCGTTGCACCGTTATCCTCCCCGGGTCAATCCCGTTTACCCTGCGCAACATCCAACACTTTGGGAACACTGCAAATTCAAAGGCTATCTAAGCATCTTGGACTTCAGTTTGATGCCACTCCTTTTAACAAAACTTTATGCGCTAAGCCTTGCAGATATTTTTGAACCACGAAGATGTTGGTGTTGCATCAGGTGACGGAAAACAGGCAAATGAAATCAATGTGCTCAGTACTGCACTGTGAACCAGGAAGACCTGCTTGACCAGGTTTATTCTACCTTGTGTTCAGCAATATCCAGCGTTTCAACCAAATCATCTGTTAGCATCGTAAGGACCGCATCAGTAAAACGTCATACGAACCATGTTTAAACCGGCCTAAGCTGTCCTTGGAGAAGTGCTGCTTACTCTGTATGGCCGGACCATTTTTATCGAGCGCAACGAGAGTCCACACCTTAATGATAATAATCGTAGATTCTTCTCGATTTGCAAGAAGCTTTCCAAAGGAAGCATTAAATTTGTACGAGGGTGATAAATAGGAAGCGCGAATGACAGCGATCAACAGGGTTGGGGGATGATTGCAGCCTTTGGTTAACCGGGAAACATACTGGAAAGCAGAATCAGATGCTGCAATGCTATGCCAAAAGCACAAGTAGGCCGGTTAGAAATCAAAACTAGAAAACCGGTTTCAAAAACTAAAAAGTTTCCTGGGACTATTTGTGAGCAGCAGATCACGCGTCGGTTGGCGTCTACTTGCATTAAGTTTCCTTATTACTGGTGCAAAACATGACCGCAGATCAACTACGGATGTCGAGGTATGGCCGCAATCGCCAGACGGCAAGAGCGTTGCAAAATGGAGAGATATGTTGAGCTAAGGAAATGACGAGCCGTGGAAATACGGTGACTAAATTGAAGCAGTAAACACCAAGCGGAACGCCATGCAAGGTGAGTGCAAAAATCGCATTTAACAACAGTCAATGGCACATAAAATGCCGAAGAATGTGGAAGAATACTGTCAGTATCACCGCAAACTGTCCGGAGGATATTTTATTAAGCTTTTTACGCAGAAGATATGGAACTCCCAGGAATACTGAACGCATTTATATGTGGCTGGCTGTAAGATGGGCTGAGAGCTGTGTTGAGGATTTGGTCAGAAACATTTCCTAAATGCGCTAGCCAAGAATTCCCCTATGCTGGCATTTTTATTGATGCAACTTTTGATCTCAGCCGGCATTACGAGTGGGGAATTTGAAAAGGTGCTCCAGCCGTCCCAGTGGCAGCAGTATTCGTGTTTTGGCTTAACCGTACGGATCCATCTGCTTTTGGGCATCCGATGCGATTAGCAACATAACATCGGTTTAATGGACCATTAATCGAGCGCCAGATTTAGCTAATAGCACCCTAACAGAAAGGAGAACATAGCAGATGTGCATTTGCCCTTACGAGGACGGAATCGGTAACGGCGCGTCAAACCCGGGGATGGGATATGAAACATAAAAGAGAATTATTCTGGCTTGAAGGCCCGCTTGGCTATATTGCGATTACTGAGCCCAAGATTGTAGAACTGCAAAGTGGTGCTTTTATTGCCTAAAATTTGGTAACTAGACCTGAGCTATAGTAGTAGCTTCAGGTTAGTTGTCATCATTACTGGTGACTGACGGTTACCATTTCCCTTGCTTTCCTAGGTGCCGGATTGTCGCAGCGAGCCAAACCGGAATCGGGAAAAAATCTTTGCAATGGTGGATGCAGAGCAATTCACATACTATCTAAGGAACTATGGACGTCCGAAAGAGCACATAGGACAGTCACTGGAGTAGTTTTTCTGCCTCTGTGGAGATGGCCGGAATCGCAGGTAATTTCAAAGGAAGACTGGACGCTCACCGCAATAACGAGTTTCATAGTGTAACACAAACAAAATTAACAGGAAATTCATTTCATTTTCTTTACATGGACAAGCAACACCAGGTCCTCTGGCTTGTCCCGAACCTTCGGTGTTAGCTGACTGCTCCACTAGACAATAAACCGCAAGATAATGGTTCGGCTTGCAGGACAGAGACATAATTGAGCTCCCGCCAATACAGCGCCGCCTTGGTAAAGAAATGGTAAGTTGACGAGTAGGCTGAAGAAAGAGGAGCAAGCCCATCATGGCTGTCATGTTTCAGATAATGTGCGAACTGCTGACCCTACCTTTCCAAAATTTCAGAGGGTAAATTATAAGATTGGTCATGCTACAGTTCCTAATACTCTTCCCAGATGCCCTCCGACCACATCCACATCGAGGTGATGAAGACCTAGATTGTTCGGAACTGGAGTCAGGTCCCGTATGCGCGTGACTCTCAGGATAATATACCCTAGGTGTTGCAAAGCTGAAGTGATCCCAACTAGAGAAGGAGGCAGAAATAAAGGAAAACGTAGCCACCTAAAAGTTTAATCGATAGAAGACTGGCTGGTTCTTGATCCTACAAAAAGAGGCCCCAGAATGATAAAAATCAGTTGCATTAAAAGAGCCAAAAGAAGGGACGACCATGGGGAAATGAAATTTCAGCCGCAGTTGTGGCAGCTAGTCTTATCTAATAATTTTACTCGGAACCTGTCTAGGATAGACGGAGAAAGATGATCAGATGGGAATGCGGGCAGTGCAGCTGGCCTAAAGTAGTGACAACCATGATTAACGACAATGGAATTGTATTACATAACAGGTAACGGAAACAACGGAAGTTGTGGCATCAGTGAGAAGGACTAAAGGAGGAGGGCTGCCACTGTGCTGAACGTGCTAATTGCGGAAGAGTTTAGAAGTAAAAAAGGGGCTTCCGTGCGACACAAAATTGCCGATGAATATCACGCTGCGCTGTAGTAAAAGCTGGCTAGAAATGTATTGTCTAGAACACGACGTCAGTGAGCACTTGGAAACAAATCCGAAGACGCACTACGGTAATATCCAAGTTAAGGCCATCCTAAGGACAGCGGTTTGGAAATTAAAATGGGCAAGGCGAGCGAGCAATTGATGGTCTGGAACGGCTCTAACCTCCCAAAAGTCATTCAAAGAATATTTGAAGAGGACTGGAGTTCTTCAGAGCAACGCTCAATAGGCCCACAGAAATCACGAAAACGTTAGACGAAGAAAACGCTGCAACTGAGGGGGAGAGCCCTCAACTCTTGGACACCCCTATGTTCGCTGACTGAGGGGGATCCATCCGGCAAAAATGAAACAGCTGGTGGACGTATACAGGGAAGCCCGTACAAGAATACTAAAAGCATTATTGGACGAGGGAAAATTACCACGGAACTGGGTAGAGTCGGCCACTAACTCCGTGCACAAGGAGACGACAGATACATATTTCAGAATGCTTGATCGACAGTCGGGACGTGTTAATGCTCAAAGAGTATGAGAGGCGGACGAAAAGATGGGGCACCTAAAGAGCAAATGATCCTGCCTGCATGCAAACACGTGTTCAGACGTAAACATTGCTGTCTGCCTTATGCGACTGGCTTGCTTGACGAAGACGCCAACCAATTGAACAGAGGAGAGTGGGTCGACGTCTTCCACACGTTATTCATGATTGCCTTCTGCTAAATGAAGAACGGGCACTTAGGCAGAGATTGAAGCACTGTCGCCGAAATTATGGAGGCGGGTCGTCCACCGCCTGAGACGGAGATTTTGAGTTCGAGTGCAGAACAGCCTGAGAGATGGAGGGTACCATAGAAACATGGTATTACCATGCTCAATCCGGTCAGTCACGAATATGAAAAACCAGCACATGGCAAATCAGCCTTGATCGAAACCAGGCAAGTGAAGTTAACGTGCAGACCACAATAAAAAGGGAAGACGTTCGAGTTATGTTTTAATCTAGTGGGTTCACATACGAAGTTGGAAGTTTCCCGAATGGTGGAATACATTCTGTCGGATCGCATCTGCAAGACGTTTGGATTTCACGACCGACTATCGTCAGGGTTTTCATTGCTTGCTTGTCAATGCAGGCTAGAGTGAAGTTGTATAGGACCGCATCACGTGAAATCTACCTTAACTCACCAGACAGAGGTACACAAATAGTGCAGCACCGAGAGAATACGCCCCAGGAGCTGCGCGTTTTTCGGTTTATTATACCGACTGCAAGTAAATTATCAAATCTATGGTTTCAGCTTTTGGACTACGTGAACATTACTGGGTTATTGGATGCAGAATCTCTCCAGAACGATCTGGATGAAGTCAAAAACTCAACACTGATGCGGGACAAGCCTATCACACTAGAAAAACGTCAGCATCTAGTGTGGTAGGTTGAGATATGACCGACCCGTTATGTGGGATCTGTAGACTACCAACGAGCCCTGGAGCAGACCACCGCTACTGGAGATGACTGATGACGCAGAATTTAGACCCAATTAAAAGAGCAGCTATATCCATAAAACTTAAAATTCTACTCCCGTTGTGCGGTGCTTTTTTCAGACTGCATCTAGAGTACAGCGTGAAGCGTGGATAAGTGTATTTAGGTGCTGGAACAACCAAACTCCCGATTCACCAGGTGGCTTGCATCAAACGGGGGGATTCCTTATGACCAGCTGCTCCAGGATCCGGAGTTGCTCCCATTCGAAGAAGAGATAGAGATTTCCCATAATTTTAAAATTTTGAAGAAGCCAAGCATAAGTACTGGCTGAAAGGGAGGCCTGCTCGAGTAAATACAACTCCTAGCTCAGAAGTCATGAAAGGGGTATCAAAAGGGAATGGCTGACAGCAGGAAAGAAACCATCGATCTTTCGATACGAACGGTCAGTGGGTGGAACGAACCGTGAAGCAAAATAGTGGGAAAAGAAACCCAGCGGGAGATTTCAAATTACACGAACTTTGAAGCGGGGTAACTAGGTACTTTTGTGCACTCGGTTTACAGTGCCACTTCCTTCCACAAGAAATCACTTAAAGCATATGGCTGCCCTTCTAAAAAAAAGTCATCAAAAAGTACGTACAACTTTAACCTAGCTGGAGTCTTGTATGTCATGAGAAATAGTGAAGGTAACTGGACCTTCAAAATTCGCCGCCATATGAAGAAGCCGTCGGGCTTCCAGTTTTCCAAGTACAAGGAGACCAAAAGCAATTACTGGTGCAAGAAATCGGACAAATAATTAGTGCGCTGCAAGTCTTGGAATCAAAAAGGACAGTAATTAACCGGGCTGAAGTACAGTACAGCATGGAGACAACATTTGGTAGGAGATAGTAACATGCTGGAACAGGTTCACCGTGTTTTTACACGATGGTTAATTCATTTGAGGAACATGGGATATAAGTAGAAGATGGGGGCGCTCGGCTTGTACTTCCTGGAAAGATGTAGAGAAAGAAGTGGCTTAGTACAGGCCTTAAAGATCATGAAGGTTTCCACCGAGGCATGGGGTCACCATGGAGCCCTATTCCAGATGGGGGGAACGACACACTTAGAGGTAACGGGAAAACGATTGCGCGAGAGCACGTAACCACTGGTTAATGAGCAAATCATCGGCCATACGATTGGCGAACAACTGGAAAAAGCTACCGGATGAAGTTGTTGACGTGGGATCTGTGAAAATTCAAAGGGATACTGGATAACGCATAGCCACCTGTTTTTAAAGAGGACAGGATGTGAAATATGGGGCTGAGGCGATAGTCGACAGGGAAGCATCACATAATTGCTTCCGCCCTCGTAGGAACTAAAGAGGATTTTCCACATTTTTGTTGTCGAAGCATCGCTAAATCCAAAGAGCTCTCGGTGCAAGAACCTGGACAATCAGACATCTCGCTTTATATTCTTGCACTCGAACTGGAACTGGAACTGGGAGACGACTCCATTCGTGTGCCGCAGAAAAATGGCACCGGAAGGCCTAGGAAGATTCGGAGAATGAAACACTCGCAGTTTTAATCTCCTCTGTCCGTGCATATCATTAGAAGACCTGTGGAAGCTCGCTTGGCTCTTTCGATCACTTCTGTCCCGTGCAAACTGAATTAATCTGAGCTGGGCAGAGTGTGAGTACCTGCTGGCCTTCAAAACTGCGGTACACTGGGGTTGGCTCGCCTGGCGTTGCCCAATTTTTTGTAGCGAACATCCAACCGGTGTCTTTTCTGTTTCCCTGTAGTGGTTTCTCGCTTCCATAGAAAATAGTTTAAAAATATACACACCACAGCACACGTACTGAGTTCCGATCTTAATTTTCTAAAGATACCCTCCCTATGTTTGAAGAGGTATGCATGCATGGATTAACCGTCCTCTCTCCAGAACTCGAAAAGACGGTTATAGAAAACACCAAGTCTTCAGAACTTTTTAGAAAAAGTTGCTGGACATGGTGTAAGACCACTTTTCAGCGCGGATCTCGTATTGCGTTCGCTTGCCCTTAACCGTCATGACCACTTGTGCGTTACACTTACTCGGCTCTGTACAGTTGCAGTACTGACAACCCTGCCACTCCACCGGTGCAAGGAAAAGACACTCGGAAGCGGTAGCAGGCTGAGTATATTTTGACGGGAGCGCGCGAGCGGGGCGTGCTTCATCAACGCACAAATGTCGACCGCGCTGGGGTCGAAGTTGGGTTGGACATGCGAAATAAATCCATGTTCTACTACAATGGACAAGAACCTCTCGAATGGAGACAGCTATAGGTCAACGGCACAATAGATGTTCTCCTGCCTCAAGGGTAAGGAGGGTTTTTTTGTTCCTTTCCCATTTTAACGGAAGCGGGACTCCTGCAGCAAACCAAGTCGTAACTGGAAAATGAAACTGGTAGTGGTGGATGCTAAACTTTGCACATGTCATCTAAGGAACTCTGGATTCCCACTTGATCATTGTGGTCACTACTGTCCTGTGCAAACTGCGCTGAACTGAATTGAGACAAAATTTCCAGTCTGAAGCAGGTGATCTCGGAATCGCTCCCAGGGAATTCCGAATGCAACAAAAATAATGCCAGTCCGAAAAAAAAGTTATTTGCTAAAGACGTTACCACAGAAATTGATTTTTTCAAGTTTTTTTCATGCAGGCATTCAAGTGCTTTAAACTCCCACACTATTATGGGCCAGTGCATCTGGTTAGTTTCCAAGAAATCCTAGAAGATTCGTGGTATCTTGATAAACATGGGACCCGCGAACTTTGCCTAAGCAGTAACCGATGAAGCGCACCAAATCAAACCGAAAATTAAAGTGCTAAGTGGGGTTTCAACGAGATAAACCGCTTCATGTGTGACAGCGGAAAAACCAGGAAGCTTGAATTCCACTTAGGCTTCATCCTCCTGTCTGCTCCCCAACTCCGTATCACCTTTCGGTCACTTATTAAGGTACCGTACTTTGCGCGACGGCATTGGTAGCCATTTCTTTCGTGTGGTTATTAGTAGGCGAGAAGCAGATGTAAACAGCATTCTGTTGCAGATCAATGCACTTAAGAGGCTCAATACACGTCACAGGTCAGGCTCAAGGTTACAGGCACAGTCTCCTCCGAAAGACGAATAGCCATATGACAGTCGGATTTGTTACTTCCATCGGCGATTCGAACAAGCTGGGCGGAATTGTGACGCGCCGTGCATATCTCACATCCGGATAGTACTCTGGTGACATTCTGCCCTCGTTCCTAAGGTTGGTTCAGCCCAACTGACAAAGAATTATTAACGAATCAGAGTTGTGATTCTTCTGTGTACTCTTCGACGTAGAGTTTGCGTGCACGCCAGTGACGCTACAAATTATATCCTGGCGAGACATACCAATTTGGAGTTCGGATGTTTGGACAAGAGAGTACCGGGTCCGCATGCGTGACAAGCTGCAATAATCGCGAAACCGATCGTGTACTTGCGGGAAAATTTTGGTCCTTCATCCGAATAGTACTTACAACTTCTTTGTATACACATGCTTATTCTGGTGGCATATGCGTATGTGTACGTCTGTGTAATGTATATCCTTCTCAATTTGCTGTCATTCGACCTCTGCGATTCGTGACAGCAACCTAGTACGAGTATTGCGTAACAATCTTTGTTGTTTTTCAATGTTTTGATCGCCCTCTGAGGTAACTGCGGTTAGCCTCATCGGAATTGTTTGACCTGATCAGTCAGTCACTGGCCCCCGTGGGTTGCTTGACTTTCAGGTCGTCCTGCTCATTTGTGCATTTGACCGTTTGGTCAAATACTGAGGGACCTTCTAAGTGAACCTGCTGCGGTTTAGGCAAGTGCGAAGTACCCAACCCACATTGGAGTCATGAGTCCGGATAGTGAAGGATCGAGTAGCTACCATATGTGTTGAACCAAACACGGTTTCCTTTTCTTTCGTATTTCTCGCTTATTGCTTTTGTCCTCTACCATCATTCTGGTTGCGCATGATCTGTGCAAAATATATAGATATTACACTTCACCTCCAGATAAATCGGACGCGTTTTTTGTGAGCTTACTCATTGTTTGCCTTTCCGTGCTCTTTTTACACATTCATAATAGAGCGGTAAAGGCAGGACCTAATGTAACTGATAAGTCTACACTTTTTCTGTGATTCCTGCTCCCCACCTTCCATGTTGAAACCCATTATGCAAAGCTCTCTGTTGTCTGTTGCCAGACTGGAAAATATCTCCCAGACTAGCGGCCAACGACGCGAGCGCTGAGTCCCGTCTAGTTAAGTTCCGTCATCTTTAGAAAATAACGACAAACAGAAACGGTGGGGTATACAGAAACTTGCATTGCGGGGACCATTTTTTCTCTTTCATGTCCTGTTTTTGTTATCAACTTTTGATGTTACATTGACAACGCGCTTCGATTCAGATAGTCGTGGTTCTTAGTGTTTCGAAGGATCACTTCACATGGGACACGGTGTCAGCTGTTCTCGAAATGCCTTCACTGACCGTTGAATCCCACTCTTTCATTATCTCCGTTTTTAATTGCTCTTATTTATGGATTAACTTGTACTTTTTCATTTTGAATTGCTCATTCGTCTCACTTTGTGCACTTTTATCTGCCACAGAACAAAGTTTGGAAACAAAAGTCAGCCAGTGGCTCCTATTGATCCATGCAACGACTTTACGGTTGGGTTTCACGATCATATCACTTACCACATGTTCGATTTTTCGGAACACACCGTCTTCTTTCTTCCAATTCGAAACCGATAATGCCCTCAAATGACGCCAATCCTTCCATCGCTTCCGGTGTTAAAGTTAGTTTCCATTCACCGTTTGGCGATAGCATTTCCTGTTATTTAACGTTCTGTAGACTTCGACAGAAGAGGAATTTCTTGGACACATTCCACTCGGTACTGTATTCTAATTCTATTCGCTTACGTTGTTCTACCGGATATAGAATCTTTGCAGATTTCCTACTCCTATTCAAGTGGTCCTGGTGGTCAACACGTGAACAAGAGTAAGTTGATAGTTTCTTCTTGTTTCTTTAATCTGGTTGGGATGAAGCAAAATCCAAGGTAGAAATTAGATTTCACGTGCCCTCTGCTTCGTGGATTCCGGATGCGGCTAAGCAGCTTATTATGGCTAAGGTAATCTATTGTTTCGAAAATATTATTGCAATCATCTTAACCTCACCCCCCCCCAAAGGAAACTCACAGAGTAACTAAAGACCAGTACTTCGTCATCAGCTCCGACCGAACAAGGAAACAAATCCTTAATCAAGCAGATTGTTTGGAACGCATACGCCGAATGATTCGAGATTATGTAAACATTGCGAAAAAACCGGAACTATCAGATTCGGATACGTTGGAGCTGATCGGTCGCAGGTGAGTTGATTCGTTTTGTTTGGATGTTTCGTATATTTGGCCTCTGCAGACTATACGGTCGCATTTTCATTGCTGTACATGTGAGCATATAACTTGAAGGACTCCTTTCCAAACTTCACCTAATGAAATTCCACCATCATCAACATCTGGCGTCAAACATCAGGGGAAGCCACACTGACCGTTACCATTATCCTAGAGTTACGTGTTCTAATAAACAGATCGAATATGGAAGCGGGACGGTGTGGATCTGAACTAGAGACGGGTGGAGTGTGATAGAAGCAGAGCACAGTTCAACTGTACTGTACAAGCATATGTGCTGATTCGACGGAGAGTGATATCATTGCGACTGTTCGCTGTTCCTTGTCATTATCATCATTATCACTGTTCAGCGTTAAGCAGTAAAGCAAGCCTCACTGACCGCTGCCTTTTCCCCACGGTTACGTGCTCCTATAAAATAAGTGAAAATCCAAAAGGAACAAGGAGTAGACCTACGCAGGTGGGAAAAGACAAAACGCCGCTACAACCAGCACATGGACCTCAGTCTAACTGTACAAACGCACTCTTCCAATCACTGATTCGATAGAAAGTGACAACCTGATCGCCACTGCTCGCGGTTCATTGCCATATCCTTTAGTGTCCCCAGCCACCTAGCTGACAAGTCTCTCGGACCTCAACCACGAAGACGTGAGACACCTGCTTTACCTAAGTTCACTGTGCATTTTCTCATCCCACGTTGCCACGTCATCTGTTGGCCTCCACATGGCTTCTTCCATTCCTTAGGCGGAACACAAAATAGGGCACGATATGATAGACTAGTGTTTGTCATACGCAACATGTGACCCAACCGGCGTGGTCTACTAAGTTTCATACGCTGAAACAAGCTATTCTCAGAATTGGCACCTAGCACTAGATTCCTGACATTGCTCATCCGGCCACTCCATCCAATCCTAGACATCGGTTGTCGAAAACCTCCAACCGACGAACATCGCCCACACGCATACTCCACGTTTCGCAACCGTACAACAGAACTGAACGCACTGCAGCACAGTACACACGATTTTTCAACTGAAGTGTATTATCAGGCCGACGCCACAAGTGCTTCAGTCCAGCGTAAGCTAGCCGAGCCTTCGATATACGCGTATTTACCTCCAATCCCGAGCTGCCACCGTTTGACATGCAACTACCGAGGTAGGTGACACGGTCCAAAATTGTTAGTTCCTCTCCCATCAGAACCACGTTCGGCACTACTCTGCCTGCAACAGCACTTTGCACATTGAAGGTGCAAAGCACATGCAAAACCGAGCGACCGATCTCAACAGTCTATCTAGTGCCCGTTGTGCATGGTCCGCAGACTCGAACAGGCACATGACGTCGTCTGCGTAATCTAGGTCGCATAGCTTCCCTCCATTTCCCAGTTTGATTCCTACATCTTGGAGACCTCCTAAAGCATCTTCCATCACCTC
>LUCM01002355.1:192158-204109 GCA_008360955.1 Fasciolopsis buskii | reverse complement strand
TAAGGATAGCCTCCGCAGTTTTGCGTAGTTGGCTCTGTGTTTCCTGGTCTGGCAAACCCACCCATCCCCACACCACATCTCCCCCAATCCCAACACAGTTCCATGATCGCTATTAACCAGGGACACGGCGTTCTAGCTTCACATATAATTTGGGTTCAGATAGGATACATTTTACAACAGTTGAGGCTCTGTCGTGTGTCGCGGATCCAGTTCGAAATTGTTAGAATCCTGCTGGTCCTACTGCTGAATGGAGAGTCATAAGATCGCTGCAATTGGTAGTTTAATACAGATTTTCGACTGCAACTCTATCAGGTCCCTTCGGCCGCAAACACGCCGAACCTACGGGTTAGCAGCGTACCGAACGTTTCTGCCTTGACCCAGGTGTTTGCGATAGTCGAGTAAGAAATTTAGCACGGACCAGTGCTAAGGAAACTCCGACGAGCAGCAGTATAGATAAGCACTAGGATCAAATCAAGCGGGCTATACACTTTTTAGTGGGTTTCGCCAGTGGTCCTAATTCCGTTGTCCATCAAAGACACTTGATTTCTCAGGAGTCAGTCTAACGGAGTAAAACGCCAGTTCCTGAACTGCAAGGAGGAGAACAAGATAAGACGGGATCTACAGCCTCAAGTGACGACAAGCATTAAAGAGAACCATGAAAACTGGTGGGTTAAGGTAGCTAAATAAGTGACAGTAGGAACTTCTTCAGCTAACAAAGACACTTTAAGCTTATATATGACACCGGCGGGTGACGAACTTCGGTTAGTGAGACCGTATCCGGTGGAAATGGGGAGTCCACACATGCCAGGCAGCAGAGGTTTAACCGTTGAGCCGAATGCTTCAAGGAGCAGTTTAGCCGGTTGGATGCTAAAGTACCTACTCCGACGTCGGCAACTGTAAATCCTTAGGTGTCACCTAACTCGCAGCTGAATCTATAATATAGTCTAGAATTTGACTAATGAAATGTAAAAACATTTCAGCCTTTTCGATTTTTAAAACTATGCGAGGATCCTTTTGCATCATTTTGGATCAATAAAGTATAAAGGAAGCCTTACATTCGGTTCGGAAGATATTTCATTGCGGATTGGGGAGATTTTGTCTTTGTAGTTTCGAGGTCATTTCTTTAATTGTTGGAAATCAGATGGTATAGATTAGTAGGTCGCAGGAAAGTTATTCCCTTTCCACTTTTCTAGAATCTTGTACTGTTTTTTTGAGCATAAAGGTTTTCTTTTACTTTGGTGTTAATCAGCTGAAGCACGCTTGAATCGAGGGTATGCTTCCTTTGAAGTCATCGCACGATCTGATTCCTAATCCTCACCAAGATATGGTTCATGTTATGATGTGATAATTCGAGTAGTCACAAAGGGGATAGATACTGACGAATAACTTCTGAAATTTCTTAGACTATGTAGTGAAAGCAGTCTGGCACTGGAGGTGCTCGATGTCATATAAAAAGATCAAAAATTGCTGACGAACAGTGACCGGCTCATTGGTTGCTATTGTTTATTGATGCGGAGTTTCTGGCAATACAGTAGGCAAACTGTTATGAGTAAATCTCTTCTTAGGTAGCTCATAGTGTCTCATGGGTGATATCTACATATGGATGCTAAAATGGGATATCGGCCAAATTCTAGCCTCTGCTTTCGGATTGTTATCGAAAAGACTCACTAACTATCGCTGAATAAAAGGGTTCTAATACAGCCATTCGCTTCCTTATACTGTTGTTCACTGAAACGGAAAGTCTTCGTATGACACTTTTTGCACGAGTTTCGGAAAGAGCTATATGCAAAACTTAATCTGTAGCGTCGGGTATGTGCATGAAAACTCTTCGTTGGCTCAGTCCAACGGACAAAGAATTATCAGCAAACAACAGTTGTGGTTCTTCTGTGCAATAATCGCAAAACCGGCCGTGTGCTTCCGGGAAAATTTTGTTCACCAATCCAGATACCACTTACGGTTTCATTCTGCTTTCTGGATACTGAGTTGAATGTTAACAAAGGAACATTGATTGTAGAATAGTAGTTGTCTCCTCGGTGTTGATGCTGAGCTCACTGCTGAAGGTCCACAATAATGTACTGCTGTACCGTCTCTTTGTTTGCGAGCTGTCGATAGCGAGACCCGGCATTTAGAATGAAGTCTCATTCTGATCTAAATGACTTTTTTGTTTTGCGTCAGTTGTAGGTGTTGCAAAGCGTGCAGCTGACGGGGTTTTGACATTCTCAAACATGAAACGATTCAGCGTGTAGCTTTTCTTGAATTTTGACTTCTTCCTAATAGTAAAAAGTTGCTGTGTCGAGCAACAGCACAAGAAAATCATGGTCATTTCCCACTGAAAAATTCCTGTTAATCTTTGTGTTGCTTTTGACCCATGTTAATAACTCGTGAATTAGTACTTGAGATTTTATTTTATCTTTTTTGTTGTCATTTTATTGAATTCCATCGATAAATGAAGGGGCAGAGTTAAACGTAAACTCAGGTCCGTTTTTATAGGTTTATGTCATTAAATTGTACCTTTAATAAGTAAATAAATCGTTTGCAAATGTTCATTTCACACTTCGTGTAGTTTTATTCCCCGGGTCCAGCCCCACTCATCGAATGTAACCGATCGTGTGACGCTATTCGATTGGCTTCATAGAAGAGCCACAAATCTATTAGACCGAATCGCTCGATATTCACCGTCAGCTCCAGGCGATGAACCGGGTGAACATGAATCAACATCGACTGACGAGTCGGCTCCTCCATCACCAGCACTTTTGTCGAGAAATCCGCAGGGGATTTCGACTGTCCGTGTGAATAGTGAGACCACCGAACCGTCTAGCAGATTTTCGCGAGTGCCATCAGAAGGTAAACCAACGAGTCCGGCTGAGTCCGCTGGGGATTCGGGTAAGAAGACTTCGTATTTTTATTGACCTTAAATAGTTTCATTTGAGAGATTTCATCCCCTTTTGATGAACATCAGTGAATTAGTTTTCAGTGCAATATATTAACATATAAATGACTCTACGTGATACTGTCACATTACGATCTAATTTGCTTTTTTCACTCATCATACTCAAACACGGACAAAATACTGCTGGCGTACCACAAACTCGTTGGTATGTAAAAACTATGACTTTGTTACGGCTAGCTCCTTGGAAAAGAAATGCTTCGCAAATGTCCCTTGTTACAGCTCCCTGTCAGTTAGACTAGCGGGTTAGGGTTTACTACAATTCCACACCAGATGGATAGAGACATGCTTGTGACAAAACCAGTCGTTCTGTTGCAATCGAAACCTTTATCCACTACTTTTCGTTCACTTCGGCTTCAAGCAATCTGCTGTGGTACAACGATACCAGATCACATCAGTGCATGCGAAACCAATAAGACCGGATCGACAATCTAAAGGCATTGAACTGCAGGTCGTTTTTACGATTAGGCTGAAAATCGATCGAGTTACTCGCTAATTATTTTACGGTAGAAGTAGAATATCTTTGGTGTGATGTGCCAGAGAAATGAAGGATAATAACATTAAATGAAGGATAAATAAGTTATATGAATCGACTCGGTAGTATTTGCCGTGTTGCGCTGATGTACAGCCGGCCACTGTCTAGGGCACACGATAAAAGGTTGGAATAAGGGTTACCAATGGATTTCACGGAGAACCAAATACCAAAGGTGATGAATGCTTTAGCTTCACGACGGTACGTCTTGATACTCTTCATTAAATACTAAGGCTCTACTAGAAATTGGGCAGATAACATGCTGACTTCAGTCTAGACAAAAGAGAAGAACATGGTTTATGCTGATGAAATAGAAGTAAAATTAAGCAAGTTTGAAATTCATGTAGAACAGGAGTGCAGAACACTGTGTGTAAAGGTAAATGAATCAGTTAAGCGTAATCACCGTAAGGTTCATGATTTCGTAAGAAAAGCGAGATCCGGATTAAAATAGGGAACAAATCAGTTAATTCAGTTCATTTTGAAAAACCAATAACTTTGCGTTGACGTGCTCTGGTTATAGTTGCTACCTCCATATTATTATCTTTTCAAACAGACAAAGAATGAGGAATAATGAAAGACCGACTGCAGAATAGTAAGTTGAGCTATACGGAGGGATAAGAGTTTCAAGTGCAAAAACACCACTGGCTGCAGCAGTGAGCCATATAACCTATTGTCTCTAACCATTGGTTCTGGGGGTCTCGTAGATCCCAACCCGGTAGTCTAACTGCACCTACACGAGCCAGTCCATTGGTTGAAGCCTTCATACCTTTTACTCATGTCATCGACTGGTCACCTCGAACCATGCTTCGACCATTACCTGCCTCGTACAATAGGCAGTTGTTCTTTTATCTTTTATCTTTTGCTTCCTTTAATAATGAAACAACAATATACATCAATTTTCAGGAAGGAGATCGCGACCAACAGAGGGCTGCCAAGTGGAGAAGTTGACCGGCGGTGGGAGGATTCGGACCCGCGACCTTGACGTCCGAATGCCACGACCTTATCCGTTTGGCCACCGCCGGCATGCGTAAAACATGTCCCAACCACCGGAACATAGTCCGATTTAGTGCCTGCTTTGAAGACTGGACCCTATGACCCAGTATATTACGCCTAATTTCTGCGTTAATCGCAACTTCCTCTCATCATCTTTTGCCGGTGTTCAAGCATAACAGGTCTTCGCACATCTGCCCCCAGCGGCCACTTTTCTGAGCCGTAGAGCAATAACAACCTCACTAGTGCCTTCGACTTTTGATGGCCGGATGTCCCATATACTAATCGGGCCTTCTGTATGCGCGAAGACACTTCATCCGATATACGACCAACAGATTAGATGCAACTACATAAGTAACTAAATCTGTTCACCTTATCTCGTTCCGCCTTGTGAGAATAAGGTTCGGCTTTGTGCCTATCCAGTTCTGGAACAGCATTTTGCACATAGAAAATGGAAAACACATCCCAAATATACCTACACTATGGTTCAGATGGTCGAGCAAAACTTGCCAGTTAGTTGAGTTTACATTCAGTAGTACAACATCGTCCACGTATTCCAAATCAGGCAGATTTTTGCCTGAGCAAATATAAGTGCCACTATTCTCTCGTGAAGATATTGTTGTCTCCATAGGCATTTCAGAGACAAGGGTAAAAGGGAATTGAAAGAGGGCAACTCTGACGATCGCCACTTCCCGTGGTGAATTCGGGTGAACGATCGCCATAAACGCGACCTCGGCTTCGGGTGTTCGCATACAGAGATTATATGAGTGAAATGAATTTCTCTGGTATACCCTTCAATGAGAGGCAGTAGCACAGAACTGCATAGTCGATCGAATCGAACGCTGCTTTGAAATCAATAAAGATAGAAAATGAGGGTTTGCGGAATATTTGCCTATGTTCTAAGATTTGTTGCAAATTGAATATTCGGTCAGTACAACCTCGATTGGGATGGAAATCGGTTTGATTCTCACTTGTACACCGTTCGCGACTACTTGGCAGTCGTTGGAGAAATAACACCAGCAAACAATTTGGATGTAGTGATTGGTACACTAATTCGTCGGTGGTTTTCACATGAGGATTCTTTCTTTTCAGTAAGCCGGCGCCATCGCTGATTCACACCAATCCTTAGGAATCTGTTCCGCTTCCCAGGTTGATCCTAGAAGTTTTGTTAACATTTAGCCACCATTCTTCAATCATCACCGTCATCATCATCGTTCAGCGTTAAACAGCAAGGCCTGCCTCAATCATTCTGATTCGACAGAAAATGACAACACGAACGCCACTGTTCGCGACTCACTACCGTATCCTACAGTTTCGGACAGGACCGCGCCAATCTGACTCAAACTACCCGTCTAGTTAGGGCGCCATGTCACCGTGCGACGCGAACTGTGTCGGAAATTCGTATCAGACAGGAATAAACAATTGTCTGCACAAAACTGAAGTCCTTCCCCTTTATCCGTTCAAGGCAAGGCGCACCGCCCACCTAAACAGGTCTCCGATGCACCCAGTTTCCCAACTTGTATATTGAAATCACCTGCTACCACTGCAATGTCAGAGCTTTTGCTCTTCCGAACAAGATTGACAAGGTCATCATAAAATTCGTGTTTTTGCATGTCAGTGCTGCAGTCTGTTGGAGCCGGTAATTGAACTCATTGTAACGTCGTAGTCAGTCATTTAAGTATTATATTCCCAATAGGTTTTGTTGTATGGAGAGTACAGATCTTGAGAAAGATTTGGCAACGGTCGTCACAGTTTTAAGGTTACTGTTCCGATTGCTTGTAACGGTGTTTCTCGGATTCACTGGAAATCTCCCTTTCGAAATATAATCCATATAATTCATTCATTGATTTGGCAATTCTGTTCCGGCGGATTGCATTTCAGGAGGAAGTGTTTGACGTTACATGTTGTTTCGGCTAGCTTGTTCCCAGTTTTGTTTTGTATTTTTGCGTGCGCCGTCAAATGTTTTCGAAGGACTATGCAGTACAGCGCTTCAGTAACACGTCTTTCTACACCTGTTCTAGTGCCCGGTTTCTCACCAATGCATGTAGATGGGAATCCGGAGGACAACTCGGGCTCCGCCTCGCGGAGTGCAACGGACAACCTGGTTCCGGATCCTACCAGCGGTGAACATGAAAATACCGAAAACAACTCTGTTGATCATCCATTGTCCACTCTGGCAGATATGTTGTCACGCCATCGCCAACTGTGGCGTTCGGCCGAACCTTATCTGACTCAATGGGAGAATATGATCAACTCTGAGGATTTCGTACAACAAACGTTAAGGTCCGAACGGCACAACACAGAAGCCGATCGAGTCGAACCGAGCGACCAAATGCCGGACGAAACTACGGAGATTTCACCTGATTCAAAAACGAATGAAACTACACAGACATTCTCACCGCCAGCGCGTACAGCCGTCCCCGAGGGGTTACGTGACTCTCTATCCGATCACAGTTGGCATCACCACGTAAGGCACTTCTAGGCGGTCTTTATATGCCGTTATTTTAATGTCCCTTTTCTCTGGGGAGTTCGAGAGTACATTGCCTTGGCCCAAGTTTTTATTTCACCACTTAAACGTCCAAGACGGAATGTCTTAAAGCGAATGAGTTTCGTCGGCCTGTCAGTGTTCACTGAAATGGATGGGATTAATGCATACGAATCGTAACTTTCAAGTACTAATCTGGGCTTCACGTTGCGGATTTTCAAGGCTATGGTTTTCCGATATTCTTATCCACAGACTACGATTTTCATTATTTTGAATTTTTTAATTAGGTCTTTTCTCTGCAAGATGTATTTGTGCAGACTGTACGGTTTCTGGCACATTTCCAAACCGCATCCCACATTGTCCTCATTAACCAACCTTTTCTTGATACTGTAACATAATACGCCTTACTACATGTATGTAACTATTAGACGGACAATGAAGTTACGAAGAACGTGCTTGTTCGCTATTGTGCTTTTTCAGTGTTTGAATGAAATGTTCGTTATATGCCAGCGCATGAAATCGGTTTCCATGCGTCATCTGTGGTGTCGATATCTTTCGTTTTCAGTTTTTCCTTCAGGTCAGCCGTTTGTTGCATTTGCACGCCCACATGCTCCACTTGATTTCCGATTTCTACATCATTCCGCACTCGCCTGAAGGCAACCACATAGATGTGGCGGCCAGCAGCGGTGTAACAACTACCAGCCATAACGCTTCTACGGAAGCAACTAGATCCCCGTCATCTTCCGACGTGCCTGCGAAATGTCCGCAGTCGGAGTCTGCTTCGCATTGTCGTCGTCGTGGTCTATACGCCCACCCCAGGACCCGTTACGACCCATTCGATTCAAGTGGGTTACATCATATGATGTCCAGGATCCTCATACCGGAATCACGTAATCGTGCCAATGTGTCATCTTCGACGGATCGGTAAGTCTTCGTCCATTCTCCAGGACGTATCACCTCTCGACATCAGTCCTCAGCTCCTTCCGGAGTTTTCACCCTGAGTTTTCCTAATTAACTCTGCGAAATCGTAAATTAATGAAAAGCTTTTCAGTCTTCTTAGGCAGCAGCTGTCGTTTGGAGATTCAAGGAAAGTCAGTCCACTGTAGATTGAGCGGATTTTTGAGGGATGGTACAAATAACTGGATAAATCAGACAATGGACAGTGATATAATATTTATAAAAAATCAAGGTGCACTCAGCTTCCATGATGAGACTTTTTGAAGAGACCAGCTTTTCGTGGATAGAATTTTCCAGATGATCTTTTTGCCCTAACTCAATGATCACTTCCTCAGTACACCGATGCCGGTTTCTTTCCTGATGCCACAGAATTATAGATCTAAGCTCACTCAATCCCCATTCAGATGGCTTGTTCCACCCCTGGCTACTGGAGCATAAAAGTCATCTTACTGTTAGCGAATCGCTTCCGTCTTTTCCGATTAAAAGTTTATATGGACATGGTCTAGAGCCTCCAGTATTTTCGTTGAATAAAAGGGTTTCCCAAAAGCCCAACCCACGTGGTTAAATATCCTCTTTTACTCTGTTCTTGATTTCAGACAGCGGAATCAGTCTCCCGCAGCGCCTCAAGATCAGTGTGAAACTGGAAATCAAGGTAACTAAACTAGGCGAATATACCATTGCAATCCCCTTTTAAACAAAGCTTGCGTTAGTCCATCAGCCTACTTGCTTCCAAGGTGCCTAGTAAGGGTCAGAAAGTTAGAAAAGATGGTCCTTCATTCTGTTTACTGGGTTTCAACTTGTTTTCTAGGATGTCTTGAAACGAACTGATCCGACGCCGCAATACCCAGACAATGCTCAGTGTCAGAGGTTCCGGTTATTTGAATCACAGCGTTTAGTGTATAGTTTTTATCAGCCAAGTCTAGGTGAATCGCTGTAATGCATCGGCAACTAGCCCACAGTTTTGGCTCGGTTCATACTCAAAGCCTAGCTGTTGAATAAAAACATCGCAATGCAACCAGCAATGATATATCTTGTCAAGACTGGACCAATTTCCATGCACGTCAATGCCCCCCTCATGATAAAAGGACGGCTTACACAACCACTGGTCTCTTCGCAAGTTTTTTACGTCGTACAAAAACTCGATGAGACTAAAACTAGAGTAATGGTTAAAAAAAGTTTTATGCCGACAGCCTGACCATCCTTAACCCGGCTTTAAATGACAGGTCAAGTGAAGTCTCTTAACCGATGCTCCAGTCAGTTTATTCTGGGTTAATTCTCCACCTCCTGTTCACTCAAAGGTTCCGACCACAGTTCTCAAAGGGAAACACTGGTGTGCACAGATGCTGAGTATCATCCCATCGGATTATTCCGAGGTGTGCATTCAACCGTTGCTGGTGATTTTAACGCTCAACTTGACTACTCAGCAGAAACGGGACGGCAAATCGGAGGCTCATTTTTTTGTCCCAGTCGATCGTACAGTCAACGCTTACTGCCTCACTCATGTTTGATCCGATCATGGACTGTTTCTAGCGGACAAAACTTCTGCCATAAAACCAAACATCGACTAACCTTGCGCCCTTCTTCACCTTGACAGCTTTGGACCCAATGATTACATCTCCATCGATCAGCAGTGGTGTGGATCAAACCAGCATTGTCGATCACTGGTCCGCATCTATGCACAAGGGTCACGCCATGGTTTATGCTCATTTTCATCTTTGCCTCGTTTACGGCTCCACTAGTACGAAAACTACTTTTTTTGCACGGCCCACTTCAACTCCCGTTGTTTTCAATACGATTATTGCCACAGTGAAATGTCAAATATCCGAACGAACATCGGGACCAAATCGTAGAAACTTCTCAGCGGCAGCTGGTACGCAGGGCCCCAGGTCACATGAACCTCAGAAACGGTGGGTATCCTCGGCTTCAGTTGCTCTGTTGAATACTAGCATATCCGTTCCCCCGGATGCCACGTTTAAGGAGACACGCATATCGATAAAACATCAGCTGACTGGTAAATAAGGAGTACATTGGTGGATATGCTAACGAAGGGAAATGGAAAAGACTCTAGCTATCAGCAATGGTTGCAACCCCTCCCGAGTAATTAGGTGCACTGTTTCAAGGAAGCAGTGTTAAGCGAGGTGGCTAAAGAATCGGTCGGCTCAGTGGTTCACTTAACAGCTTTGGGAACCGCATTTTAATTTCGTGATTGCAGTAATTTTGAAAATCGATTTATTCTCACTTGAGAATGATGACGACGATACCTGCTTAAATAGGAAACTGTTTCAATTAGAATATGCTGTAGACGTTGTAATACTGAGCGGGGACTATCATATGAATGATAGTGAAGGTATGCTTCGGATGTGTTTTGCTCCTTCGAAGTGTAAAATGATGTTCCAGGACTAGATTGGCTTAGAGCCGAACCTTGTTCTCACGGGGCGGAACGAGATAAAGTGGACAGATTTAGTTACTTATGTAGTTGTATCTAATCTGTTGGTCGTGTATCGTATGAATTGTCTTCGTGCACATAAAAGACTCGATTGGGATTTACTAACTTGAGTCACATGATGTAGGCTTGACATTCGCTTATCGACCACAGTTGGAGTATACTCAGCAGCAGTAGGACCAATTCTGCTTTACAGCTCAGAAGCATGGCCGTTGAGGGATGACGTGCAAAGAATTTCGGTGGTTGTAGTATCGGAAATTTTCCTGGTTACTCAAAGGTTAAGCACTGAATATGGATAGATCAAGGTGACTGGCATTGGGACTGTTTTGTGCATGCTCACAGAAAGGCTGCTTCGTTGTACGCTATTGTTTGAGGTTCGTAGTGGCTGGGGGGTGATTTGGAGTGACCAGTCGATGACATAACAAAATGTATGAAAACCAACGGCTGGAGTGGCCTGTTTAATTTTATTCAAGCTATCAAGTTGGAGTTCACAAGATCCCCCTAAGTGGTGGTTATAATAGATAAGCGATGGGCTTCATTGTCGCAGTTGGTAGTGTTCTTGTATTCAAAATATTTCCCCCTCTATAAAATTGTTCAACTTATTGTTTTGCTGTTGACAGCTTCTGCTTTTCTTTTACGTTTGATTAGATTGTGTTAGGAGGTTGCAATTTAACCAAAGCACGCTGGTACGAGGTTAATCATTGCGGATACTGAACTGAATTGAATTATTCTCGTCTGGTCTTATAACTGTTTGCAGTTTGAAGTAGGAAGCACAGGCCGAAGGGAGCTATAGCCTTCGCGGGTCTGTTTAGTGCATGTTGCAGATTGGCACAAGCACCCAACTTACTTCGCTTAACCTAGGTCACATGGCTTCCCATCATTTTCCATTTCGACGGCCATATCTTGAAGATCCAAATCATCCTGTAATGCCTCTTCAATGAATAATCCAAACAAGAATGGTATAACTTAACACCGCCGATCGTTTTGAATGCCGTATATCCTTACTCAACAATAGATATGCGAGTATGGTGCCCCAATGGGTTTACCGTTCCGACGAAAAACACTGGATAGGTCTGTTCGGTTGAATCAAATGTGCTTTTCAAATCGAGAAAACGTACGACTGTCGGACGACTGCATGTGACGCGCTCCAAGTTGCTGCCTAAGGATAAAGACCTGGTAGATGCAATGTCGACCTGGGCGAAACCCGGCTTGTTTTTCGCAGAAGGTACCTTTGCGAGTCAGTGTCTGATGGCACGGTACTATCAAAGATAAATTGTTGGTAACTGTCGGAATTAAACCGATCATACGATGGTCACCACAATCGCTGCGTGTGCCCTTCTTGGAAATGGACATAATCAGTTAGTCGTCCTTCGAATACGGAATATCCACCTCGCTTCAAATGTCACAAAACTGGGAGATGAAAAGCTTCGTCAAAGCATCTCCGTGTTTCTTGTGAAAGAACTGGAATGAGATCGTCGAGACAAGCCAATTTTTCACGTTTCATTAGTCAAATTCTAGACTATATTATAGATTCAGCTGCGAGTTAGGTAACACCTAAGGATTTACAGTTGCATCTATAAAATAGTCTAGAATTTGA
>LUCM01002355.1:178363-190190 GCA_008360955.1 Fasciolopsis buskii | reverse complement strand
GGTAGCACAACGTAGTCCGCATATTCTAATTCACATAGTTTCTTATATGAGGAAATACCAGTGCGAGTTCTGTTGTCACGTCGATGGCAACGCTGAGAAGAAAGGCGACAATTCTGACAAACATCATTTTTTTTATGAACTCGGGTGAAAGACCACCACAGGCAAGAACTTGGATTCGGCTATTTGCATGTAGAGACTGAGTGAGTAAATGGATTTTTCTTACCTTCGCAACATTTTTATGGCTGTACCAATTGCGGCCCGATCTGATGGATCGCCTTTCGAATGAAGTTGTGGGATGTCTCCCGCCTTCCGTTGTGGAGCCTCCATACAGTAAATTGATCACACTTCTAATGAGAAAGTTTTCACTGGAACGTCTGATGGTACCGTTGGCACATGGGAAGACGAATCAGTTGGTTGCTTGCTCTGTAGTCTGTAGTTTTTCGATGGTTGCGCAACGCGTGTGATGAGGAAACTCGCCAGGCATATGCTTTGCACTTGCGAATTCCAAGGGATCTCTCATATGATGACAGAGTTCTGTTTGTGCTGACCCTTTGTGGTTATCATTTTGACATGGGCAGTATCTTCTAGTCCATCTGGATCTTGATCTCATCTGTGGATGTGGTTGAGGTCATGCTGTAAATGACGACAGACATATCAGCTATCGTGAACCCACAACAACTATGAAGCTTCTGTTATGATCAGACTGTCCATCGTCTCACTTTATGCCTTCACCGTTGGCTTCCCAGGCGGAATCGGATATTCCTTCTATCAACAATTACGTAAAACAAGCTGAGTTACCTTATAATTTTTGTAAAGTGACATAGTTTATGTGATGTCTTCTGACTGCATTCTCTTTGTTCGTTGATCTACAGAAGCTTCATTTCGTAGCTGTCGGAATTCCAGGTGATCGAATCATCGATGCATCGTCACCTGTCTTCCGTTCCTTTAGAATTATGGATGGTCGCAAAGTAACTGCTCAGCAGTAAGTTGTAATGATTTATTTTCGGGAAGTGCCATCGTAGTGGAGCATTTTCCGATTTCTCATGGACTATTGCACCTCGTCAGCCATTCCGAAACGCCGATAAACGACAGCAAGATGTGGTGTTTGCTGGACTACAGAAGCTGTTTAACAGTAGAGGAAGTATTGCCGGATGCAGACCTTATTCGATATACAACGAAATGTAAAGAATACATTTGAATTCATTTATATGGAAGTGTCTGTGGAATTGCGTCACGAAATGTTCACATCCTGGAAATGAAATCAACCAGACACACTAAAGGAACTCAACCACTTATGTCAAACGTCAGCCCTTTAGGGTCAAGGCCCAAGAAACTTGAATTTATCGAAGAGATCGAAGATGAAAACTAATGGTGAGCCTATGAGTACAGCAGGATACAGCTACACACACGCAGACCACTTTATCTGGGCTGGTGATAAAACGTTTTTGCTCTAGACGTTCAGCTAAACCACCAGAATCTCAAAAATATGGGCGCAACTTATTAGGGTAAACAGGTACAAAGATGAATTGAACTTGCTTGTAGGATGCCTATAGTTAATTTGCTTTTATAAACGCATCTGAAGAACTGGAAGTAGCTTCATCTGGTAGAAGCATCGATGGTGGTCCTTTCTTCAGAAAGTTTCGCGTTCCACCAGTTGAGCGAGCAGGATTGTCCATGATAGGTCGAGTTAAACTACCATTTTGGATTCCACGAGATTCCCCTTTCTCCCCAGCCCGGTGGCTGGAGGCTTTAGGCAATATAGCTAAATGCCACAATCAGCATTCAGTTTTGTTTCGCGTTTTTATGATTCTTCAAACTTATAATTTTGGGATTTTTCCTCCGCTGATAATTTGATGCTGCGAGATAGCAACCAAAACTGGAGCACGCTGTTGCCAAGGTTAATGGTTGTGAAAACAACCAAACTGAAATACATGTGATGTGTACTTAATGGTTCCGCACGAGCAATTCAATAAACCCAGTACAGTCTTGGGTTGGTCCTTTTTCGTCACTGAATTTCAGAATCTCATTTTGAAGAATTCCTGTCTTCAGTCATGGATCTGATGTCGTCAAAGATGGACTCGTGGTGTGTCGGGCTTTTTGGAGCATGTTATATCGAATTCATCTTTGCAGCATGTTAATTAACAATTTACCTACTCAAACTTTAGATCCTTACTTGTATGATTTTGGTCTTCGATTCCAACTTTATGAGCGCAAATCTTGTATTTTCTTGTTTGTCTTAATATCCTCATGTTGTTTGGCGGTATTAAAAACGTCTGGATTGTGAACGGAATTTCTCTTCCGTGTTCAGCTGAGCACCATTTCTTCGTTATTTCGCACTTTTTAGAGTCTATACCTACAGTAGCGTCTACTGAAGCCACGCCGACAGTTGGCCTTCCAGCGTTGTCAACTGCAGTTCGCAGCGGGCCCGTTGGTGTTCGTGGCGCGGCGGTAATGTATCATCCCAGCCCAATGTACGAAGTTATGTCCACTCCGGGACGTCCTGCTCCCGTATCTACTCAAGCCACTACAACCACGACAACTTTGTCACCCGCAGCTGTGACCATTAGATCGTCGTTCCCTACTTATTACTACATGCCACTGGGTTTTGAAGCGCAGTCAACCGCGAACACGACTACAGTCGGTTCTACCCTCCCACGTAGCACAACGCAGCCGATGCCAACACTACACACGGCCAGTTTAACGGATCCGGATCCGTTTTTGCCTTGTAATTCCCCACATTTTACACATGAACGTTCTCGTGCGACTGCTCGTCATTCTGTTCCCGTCGTTCAGCTATCAGCGCCTCCATCTATGGTTACAACTGTGTTGGGATCGAGGCCCGTGTACGCTGCCAGTGGAACACCCAATGCAAATGTCACAGTCCCCACCACACAACCTGCTACGGTGAACTCTACATCACAGTCAACAACAACGACTACTGTGAGTTTGTCATTGCATATCTGTAATAATTACTCACTTCCGACATAGCGTTTTGGTCTGTTCGGTTGTTTGTCATTTTAGCCGTATTTTACAACATTGGTTGTTTAATCAGCCAGGGTTTCTGCGAATCTGATCCTTCTGCATTATTCTTTTAGACTACATCTACTGGAAGTGCGACAACCCGGGGCGAATCGAACTTCCAACTCCCTCAAGGTTTGAATATTCCCCATCAAATTGCCCTGCTGTTCTCAGCTGCATCAAACGCCGCGGCATCAGCTATTAGTAATAGTGGACTGCACGCCGGTCACTCGCCAGTGAATGTGCTATTCTCGTCAACTCCGGTGCAGTTTACAATCGACATATCCCGCCCACACACCGGCACGCCTGCGGATCCCAGTCTGGTCACACCAAATACAAGGACAACAACCACAGGTATAATTTTTGTGACTATCCTCAGTGGTTCATTGGTGTTCCCCAGATTTTCTTCATACTTTCTGATAGGTCATAACCGTTAGGTTTACTACTTGGGCTTCTGTTTTACTCGCGAAGTCGAAGCGCAGTCTCCCTTGGGAATGGTTGTAGGCATACAGGTCAAGACTGGGTTAGACTAATCCGAAGTTTGCTGCCAAATGCATAGCCTGCTTAATTTGATCCCACTGACCGTCTACATTGCCACTGGTCGCAGTCCTTAGTTTCTGTTCGTAGCTGCTACGAACAGCCGAATCAGACAAACGTCCGACAGCCAATCGGGGTTGTGGCCTGCGTCGGTGGCAGTTGAGCTGCAGCAAAAATCGCATTAAAACTAACGCATGGTCTGATTCGACATACGTTGTCCAGTATGATCTACAGTTCTGGACAGATTCGCGTCAACGGTAGCTAACTGTGATATGGTCAATCTGACTCAAAGTACCTGTCGAGCTAGAGTGACGAGGCTATCGTAAAATTCGTCTTTCTCCATATCAGTGCTGCAGTCTGTTGGAGCGTATGCCCAGGTAAATAAACTACGCTTAACACTACTATCCTTCCGGACGCCGACTGATCCCTGCAGTCTCATGGCACACAAGCGACTGTTGACTGGGATCCAATCTAAAAGGGCTGCTTCAGCCTTCTCACTCAAGACTATTCCCACACCACGTTGACCCACAGCTTGAGCTGCTTCGTCTCCTGAAGTGCGAAGAAAATATCCTAACCAGACGTTCGGCGCAGTTAGCTGAATTACTCTACTCGAATCCTGAATTCGTGTTTCACTCACGCAGCAGACATCAATCGAAAGTGAGTCAACTGTCAGAGCCAAACACGCCTGTTGGCCAGCCTGCATTAAAGTGCGCACATTGAAGGAACCCAGATGCAGAGGCTAACGAGGCTTGAGAAAACATGAGCTAACAGATTGAAAACTACCTACTACAGTACTTGACAATGAACCGTTGCGAGTATCGGGCGTGTTATGAATGGAGATACTATGGGTAGGCAGAAGGGACAAACAGATTGGGTTGGAGACAGAAGAGACAGGTTGAATAAAAAGAAGGAACTCATTGGAACTAAGTGTGCCCGATCAGCTTCCCATGTCCAAGTATACGATCAAAGGCGACTGCTAGCTATGCTTTTATGGTATCAGCTCCTCGAATTCTGCGTTTTTAACATGTTTATCAGTTGCGTCTGCCAAGACTATTTTTTAATGACATGCTTGGCGCCTGATTGTGGCGGGATTAATACGTCTTTTAATTGCGTGACCTTAAAACTGGAGTAGCGTTGGACCACATAAGATCCCAATAAGATGAGTGTCGTAATGGGTCGAACGACAGAAGCTACCGTCTACTACCAAAGTGACTGTCAGGTTTAATATTGGAATTTCTAGTTTTTAGGATTGACAGATGCCTAGTTCACTGGACCACGGCTAACCATTACCATTACTGTTTGTTATTTGTTCTCATTTCGCATTTTTTATTTGTTGTCTTTTAGTAGATTCTTCACGTCAAAACCAATCCTCCAGGTTACGTGACCCCTCTGGCACTCCGTTACCGGTGCCCACTTGGGCTAATGTACATGGTGAGACGACTTCATCGGGCCCTCCCACTGCACCTAGTTCATTAACACTGTTCATCGAATCTCTGATCGAAGCAGTCTGGCTTCAGTTGTCAAACTTGGCTTGTGAAGACGGTATAGATCTGAATGGTAAGTTTAACTGAATTTGATTTATCCAGTGCACATTGCCTATTTGTTTCAGTTGTTTCTGAGAATCGCTGCAGTCACTTTTGAGATTCGGTCATATGTAGTTGAAATAACAGTACCTGGATAGGAAAACAAAGTGACGACTGTCCCAACCACCTTCACTTGGTAAGATCATTACATGCGGACTCACTCACTACCCATTAGTGTAGCAAAAAGGGCATATGACGACCGCTAGGAGTCGTAATACGGGGGAGGGAGACCGGTAGCAGTGACTCTGAAAGTTGGAGCGGTGTGTAACCAGTTAGGGTTTCAATAGGTCCGGGGTTGCAACGAGTGAAAATAAAGGGAACCACCATCTACCACCAGTTATTAGTGAGTCGATTGCCTCCGATCTAGGAGAATCTCTGCTTCGAGTTCTGCTAGCCATGTCCGTTTCAATGTTTTCACGACTTCGTTGCTTTTCACCTCGTTCAGGCGATTCTCTTTTTTTTTCCAATCGAATTTGATTCGACTTCTCTTCATTTCACGGAATCACTTTCATTACTGGACCCAGAGGTGAATGTCTTTTTGTTTGTTTCTGTTTGTGCCAACATTCACACTTCTTGCTACACGGAAGTTGATTTGCCGTTCCGCATCAAACAGTTTTTTAACGCCTACCTTTTGTAGCCAGTTGAAATCGGCCCGGTATTTGCATACTGCAATCAGGTGACGCGGAGCCTCGTCTACTCGTTTTGGTAAAATTCTAGCAAAATGACTCCAGGTTGAACAGCAATCATCCCCAAAGACGCCGTCGCTTGTTGATTTCGGGGTAGTTGCTCTACTATCTCTGTCCTGCCATTATTACTTTTTCCAGTTCATTAGTTCGGCAGTTCCATTTTTATACGGGACCGTTGGTGGCCAATTGGATTAAGCGCCTGTCATCCCAGAAAGCTCAAAAGTTCGAATCCTAGATCTGCGGGTCATTGGCGGTAGGCGATAATTCGCTGTCCTCCGGCTCATCACACCAGACCCATGTGTTTCTATGCCAAGTTTGCAGATTTCTCTCACCCCCAAGTAGTGGCCTCCATCGGGTATGGGGCATGTTGCTTCCAGTACACTCATGTAATAAGAAAGGATTCACTTGCTGCTTCACAGACATCTTCCTATCGAAGGACTGTGCGTTTAATCACGACATTGCTTGTGTATCGTCTTCATCAGATTCGTGTAGTGCAAATAAATCGATGGTGTATCACCTAGGTTTTTCACATAAATTCCACACATCGATATTATTCCTGAGCCGCACTAGTGAATCATTCTGACTGTTCTCGTCAGAACTCTACGCCTAACGGAAGTGGATGTCACGCTGACTCTGCATTGCCTTGATAATGAAGACAAATAAGCTCTCCGATTGAGACAGAATACTTGAAAATATCCAGGAATTTTCGCTTTTGTACTTGTATCTCTTTGATATAATTCGAAATGGTCAAGACAGCCCCATTCGGGAATGCAGAAGCTGTCAAATGTGCTTTGCCTTACCGTCATTTGTGTGGTATGTGCATTTTCTCAATCAAATCTCCAGACCACTTTCTAAAGAATTCTCTGTTTCCAATCCCATTCCATCCTGTACAGTCTAATCAGTACTTAGAAACAGTCTGTTCTAATGTGATATTTTTTGATCTGACTCCATGGCAGTTATGTTTCATTTGGAAACTTGGACAGGTTGGTCTGCTTCATCCGGTTCAATGTATAGAAATCTGTTGTTGTCGAGTTTGGTTGGTCTATACACACAGTGAAGCACAAGACACAAGTACTCGCGACGCACGATATCAGAGGAGTAAACACAGCCTGTGGTCTAGTAGAACACGAACACACATACAGAGGTTGGAGACACAAAAGGTTCGGGCTAAAGACTCAAGGCCCGTAGTCGCACAACAAACGGGACAGATCTGCTGCTCCCTTGAATGAGCAGCCACACGGAACAATAAGCGGCGCGAAATACGAACAGCTAGCCCAGCCCGCTAGCGGAAGAGAGAAGACGAACACAGAGCACTGCCGCACGTTTATTGGTGACCCACCAACACAAGTCAGAATTCAAGTGAACTCTATCGTTTATATAGTTTTGTTGGGTGGCCTTGACTGATGTGTGGACTGGCCAATCACAGAACGGGCTTTTATGAATCTTTTCGCGGACGTATAAAAATATTCAACCGCGCAATATTTAAAATAACGTCAATTTCGAAATAGTGTAAAAAGGACAGATTATTTTAGGAAATTAGTAGCAGGAATGAAATCTGGGGTTCCAAAAACCTTGGAATGGTCATCGACCATAACAAAATCATAATTACTAATGTCTTGAACTTGATTGGTGGCAGGTGCCGAAATTGTTTACTGTCTTTCCCTGAAAATATTCATCGTTCTTTTCTAATGGAATAAGCTTCAATTGTCCTTTTGGTGTCGGCTCAGTCTGTTGTTGTTTTAACGAACAATGAAGACAGCCGATTTTATGTGGTGTGTTCGAAATATCTATGACGATAATCCCTTCCTTGATAGTTGAGTAAAATTTTCGATTACACCTACGAATGACACGGTATTCATAAGTCAGTTTTGTGGACTCCAGCCATAATTAAGACCCACTGACCATCCTCAGATGTTGTCCGGCCTTGTGCTAGGCGCTTCGACTGATTTGGTAATTTAAAGTTTATCCAATTTTACGTTATACTTTGCCTGAGCCAGAGATTGTTCAGGAGGGTAACAAAGTGGTGTTGGCTGGCACTTACTTATGCTAGTTCGCTATTAATCCCGCTAACCCGCTTTTCTAAGCGCAGTCTGTGGGTCACAGTAAGGTAATTCCATTTTATCGCATCAAAATGTGCACTCCATTTGGCCGTGAGATCGAAACAAGGTACTAAATGACTTGCTTGATTATCATCCTATTTTAAAACTACTGTTTTCACTAGTTTTCACCACCCTTGTTTACTCAAATTACCGTGATTCATCAGCATGTAATTATTCTTTTTATAGCAGTATCTAATGTTTGGCGTCCGTCTCGAGCAGCTGTTCGACATTCATCTAATGAATTCATATCCAGCGGGTTCTTGAATGACGTCCTATCAGCTGTACAATCTGAACTATCCCCTACAAATGACAGCGACTCCACTCCAAGCGCTGGGGTATCTTTCGCTACCCGGTTGGATGGAATGCGCACTCGACTAACTTATTTGCTTTGCTTTGCTGACGGTGCCATTAGACGTTTAAGTGAAAATTGTCTCACTGGAGGTCTGGTCAATTTGTTGTTTGGTGGCTGTACATCGGACGGCGAAACACCTCCCTCTAATTCTTTCGAAAGAAGATCTATCGGATGGGTTTGCCATCGCATCTCAAATGATCGGGAGATAATCGACGTACGCGCTTCTCTAGCCAATGTGTTCAGAGTGAGTTTTGAACCAACGGCTGCTGTTACTGTAGCTGCCATATTCATATGCGTTGGTCAGGGCTAAAGTTTTTTGACTTGGAATTGGCAAATCTATAAATCTCAATACCTGAACCCTATCGAATGTCTTGGTACTGTCGTTACAATCCAAATAGTTGCACAATTTCTGTCCAAAAGGCATCCATTGAGCCAACGCAACATTGAACTGAAGTTGTTCAAATACCGGATAGACGAGGAGGCAATGCAATAAGCACCAAGGAAACAAAAATTGCTTTTTTCATCTGTACACTTTAATGTCTTCTGTCGAAGTTTTTATGCTAGTTTTTACGGTGCACGAGTTCTATAGACCAGTAAGCCGGGGAACACCAACTTATGCCGAAGCTTGAGCCTACCTTTTCATTACGTATTCAGTGAATGAGAACATGGCCTACTCGCTGGTTCTCGCAGTCTTGCTCAGCACGTGTAAAATAAAGCAAGAAGAAGTAAACAATAGATAAGCGTGCGCAAAACGTTCAAGCCACCGAAGACGATGTAGAGCGATTATCTTTTTTTAGAAGACGACTATGTGCGCCTGGCAAGGCGATGCTTGAGCACTTACGAATGAACGTGAGCTGATTGGTGCAGACTAACGTATAATCGGAGTCGACAAAAATACCCCATTACGACCGGCAATCTTGTGAACGATATCGCCACTGGTAGCTGGTAGCGACGTGTCCGGTCTAGTCCATTGCTCACTCGAAGAAGGCCAAGCGGCGTACCCGTTTTTCGGGCGTCTGATTTTCATACCAACGAGAAACAATCGATGGACTGAACACAAGGTGAACCAGCGTCTACCGTTTTGTGGACGACTGGTATCTAGAGGGAAACCCCCCTTGGATATACCTCTTTCGAGGACAACCGAGCTGCGCGTAGCTGGCCATCGACTTGAATTCATTCTGGCAATAGAGAGACATACTGACATCAGAAAGACCAGAAGCTGTGGCCGCGGGATCCTCAGACAGGGGCAGATGAGACTTTGATTGCATGGTGACACCAGTTTTCGGTGAATGTTCAAATAAAATGTGTGAATAGGTAGATGGGAAGTTGTATACGATGTGCTGATATGAGCATTCATGATCAGCGCGTCAGTCTGAGGAGAAGTGCATGCTTTTGATTGGGAGTGCTGTCCTGATTAGATGCTTCTTAAGTTGTATTACTCGATTGGCGTTCCCATTCGAAGAAGCACCCCCTATTCTTTGCGTAGCTAAACGCTATCTGCAGAAGCTTCGGAGCTATTTCGGGCGGGCGGGGGGCGATTGAGCGGTTCATACTGTTCTTTCGCAGAAGTTCGTCGAGTCAGTGTAACGCGATAAGGGGCAACGGCTTTATTTTGTTGATAGATCAATCGCCACGCCAAAGTGTCACTAACGGACCCTTGTGGTATTTTTTAGGAGAAACGGTTGGCCTCGACATTACCACTGCTTGTCCGCGGCCGCCACTCTATTGAGGGCTAACCACGAATTTCGGTGACCGCTCTTTAATCCGCAACCCCAAGGCACATCCAGTAGAAAAGCTTTTCCTAGGGTCCCCTTTGGGACTCAGATTGGGTGGCGTACACTGACGTGATGTCTGTGAATCATTGTTGGGGTTCGTGAAATGGACTGGCAACATAGCTTACACGGTTGTCTTGCTAATTTAACAAAGGATATACAACTGCATAGGTTTCATGCTTCAAATCGAATTGGGCGTCAACAACTAAACTTGTTCCGTTACATATTTCGCTCGTTTTTCTTCAATGTACACCCACGACACGAGGTTATTAGATGGTGCATGCCCGGCAGCTTTAAACAGTCATCCTTCTAAAACTTGGAGTGGTACAGATGCACATAAGATCTCACTAAGAGATCGTAGGTCCTAATAACTCGGGGAATCGTTCTTGTAGTTTGGTTTAAGCGTGAACGAATCGTAGTAAACTGTCCGTAGCACTTAAACCGTCTTATTTTCCAAAGCGCTATCAGAATGGAGAAATGTAATAGTCATGAAGGCATTATCTCATTGGAAAAGTCGCACGTTGTCGTCTTTTAATTCATGCACTCTTCTCATCGAAACTTACCAAACGGTTTTAGTCCGATATTTATTTTTGTCAGGCCACCACAGTGTTTCCTTTTCACGTATGCTATCAGTAATCCAAAGGGCTGTAATTCTGTAATTTCGTCCATCTTGGGATCACTTGAAGTAGCTGCCCAAGGTAACCAAACATTTTCCCTGCACAGACATGGTTGTCGTCGCTCCTGGATTTCTGTCGCGACTACCGATTCGGGATTGCTTTCGGGCCGACGTTGACGAGTACACTGTTTAACTTTTGCGTCCACCTCATATGCACCGTGGATGTTCTTTCAATGCAACTTGCATCGGCATCACGGCTTTCGACTCTTCCGAACTCAAGGCCGAATGCTACAAACTTCCAATCGATTGTCAATCGTCTTCGTCAATTCGCAGATGATTCTCGTGAGTTCTCTTGATAATTTAAACTGTGGCACAGAGTATTCTTTCGATGATGTTTTTCCATCTGACTGTATTTTTTCATAAATGCCATAAGAGATCAACCACCATGCAGCTCGGCGCGTGAAAATATTTTTGCTGGATCGGACAGTACCAGTCAGAATGTCGACTGTAGAAAATTCCAAAATTCCCTGGAGTTTCACCGGCCCTCCTAAGTACGTCAGGGGTTGTTTGCAAAACAGTCAGAATTCTAGTAGCTTATGTTGAAATTTCATATTTTCCAATTGTGCTTATCATGTAAATCAGATGTTTGATAATTTTTGAGACCAAACTTATGGATCAACACCGCCCCGTACCTGATTTTCTCACAATATTGTGAGTTCTCTGGATGCTTTGTCATACGATGTCAACACCCGGCTTGCCGTCGAAAACCAGGTACAGCTGTTTCATCCTTGTTTGGGGTCTACAGGTATGAACGAGCTCCCGAAGTACTTGAGGCTAACCGGCCACTTCAAAGGGTGAGTGGACGCACAAGCTCCTGCGAGTCTTGAGCAAGCACTTTGTATTCGGAAGGTGCAAATCACATACCGAAACTAGAAACCTCAATCGCCAAACGCTCCAACGCACCTTGAATCGCCTGTCACACAGCAAGACGATATCGTCGGCGTACTCTAGGTCACAAGCTCTCTTCTGTGCTAGAGTTTCAACTCCACCGTCTAAACATTCAGGTAAAGCGTTCTGTAGAACGTCCTCGATGACAAAATTGAAAACACATGCGGATATGGGAGAGTCTTGCGTTATTCCACTGGAGACGACGAACGGTGGTGA